>CAUYQU010031578.1:0-55858 GCA_963574635.1 Cheracebus regulus
ACTGTTTTTCACAATGGATGAACTAATTTACACTCCCACCAACAGTGTAAGAGTGTTCCTATTTCACCACATCCTCTCCAGCATCTGTTTTCTCCAGATTTTTAAATGATCACCATTGTAACTGGCATGATGTGGTATCTCAATGTGGTTTAATTTGCAGTTTTCTAATGACCAGTTATGATGAATATTTTTTCATGTTTGTTGGCCTCATATATGTCTTCTTTTGAAAAGTGTCTGCTCATATCCTTCACCAACTTATGAATGGGTTTGTTTTTTTCTTGTAAATCTGTTTTAGTTTTTTGTAGATTCTGGATATTAGCCCTTTGTCAGATGGGTAGATTGCAAAATTTTTTTCCCATTCTATTGGTTGCTAGTTCACTGTAATGATTGTTTCTTTTGCTGTACAGAAGCTGTGGAGTGTAATTAGGTCCCATTTGTCTATTTTGGCTTTTGTTGCCAATGCTTTTGGTGTTTTAGTCATGAAGTCCTTGCCTATGCCTATGTCCTGAAGGGTTTTGCCTAGGTTTTCTTCTAGGTTTTTTATGGTGTTAGGTCTTATGTTTAAGTATTTAATCCATCTGGAGTTAATTTTAGTGTATGGTGTCAGAAAGGGGTCCCGTTTCTGCTTTCTGCACATGGCTAGCCAGTTTTCCCAACACATTTATTAAACAGGGAATTCTTTCCCCATTGCTTGTTTTTGTCAGGTTTGTCAAAGATCAGATGGTTGTAAATGTGTGGCATTGCCTCCAAGGTCTCTGTTCTGTTCCATTGGTCTATATCTCTGTTTGGTATCAGTACCATGCTGTTTTGATTACTGTGGCCTTGTAGTATAGTTTGTAGTCAGGTAGCATGATGTCTCCAGCTTTGTTCTTTTTCCTTAGGATTGTCTTGGCTATGTGGGCTCTTTTGGTTCCATATGAAGTTTAAGGTGGTTTCTTCCAGTTCTGTGAAGAAGGTCATTGGTAGCTTGATGGGGATAGAGTTGAATTTATAAATTACTTTGGGCAGTATGGTCATTTTCATGATATTGATTCTTCTTAGCCATGAACATGGAATATCTCTCCATCTGTTTGTGTCCTCTCTTATTTCCTTGGGCATTGGTTTGTAGCTCTCTTTAAAGAGGTCCTTTACATCCTTTGTTAGTTGTATTCCTAGGTATTTTATTCTCTTTTTAGCAATTGTGAATGGGATTTCGCTCATGATTTGGCTCTATTTAAGTCTGTTATTGGTGTATAGGAATGCTTGTGATTTTGCAGATTTATTTTGTATCCTGAGACTTTGCTGAAGTTGCTTATCAGTTTCAGGAGATTTTGGGCTGAGATGACGGGCTGTTCTAAATATACAATCATGTTGTCTGCAAATAGAGACAATTTGACTTCCTCCCTTCCTAATTGAATACACTTTATTTTTTTTTTTCTTGCCTGATCACTCTGGCTAGAACTTCCAATACTATATTGAATAGGAGTAGTGAGAGGGCATTCTTGTTTAGTGCCAGATTTCAAAGAGAATGCTTCCAGATTTTGCCCACTCAGTATCACATTGGCTGTAGGTGTGTCGTAAATAGCTTTTATTATTTTATGTTCCTTCAATACCTAGTTATTAAGAGTTTTTAGCATAAAGGGCTGTCAAATTTTGTTGAAAGACTTCTCTTCATCTATTGAGATAATCATGTAGTTTTTGTCTTTGGTTCTGTGTATGTGGTGGATTACATTTATACACTTCTTTATGTTGAACCAGGCTTGCATCCCTGGATGAAGCCTATGTGATTGTAATGGATAAGCTTTTTGATGTGCTGTTGTGACCAGTTTGCCAGTATTTTATTGAACATTTTTGCATCTATGTTCATCATGGATATTGGTCTGAAGTATTCTTTTTTTGTTGAGTCTCTTCCAGGCATATAACTAGAAGGTGAAATCATGTAAGTTTGCATAAGAATTATGGCAAAAATATTCTTTCCCAATTTTTCTTCTTTTATTCCTTAAAAGATAACTTTAGCTAAACTCATTGTTGCTCATCCAAGACCATAGTAGCCAGCCTGTCTTGCAGCTAGGGGTGATCTGCTTAGTGATAAAGAAGTAGAAATGTATAATTCTTCCAAGGTTCATCCTTGGAAAAGACTGAGTGTGCCTATCTATACCCTTTCTCTTTATAGTTTGCTGAAACTTGAATGTGACAAACAGAGCTAGCTCTACCAATCATACTGGGTTAAGAACAACAAACCCATGCCCTGAGAACGTTGAATAGTGAGCTGGAAGGTGTCTGAGTCTCTGATGATAAGAGGCTATCATTTTCATTGTTGTTGTTCCAATATTCTCAAAAAAGAGAAGTCTATAAAATTTGAAATCTAAATCTTGTTTTTGTTCACTTTTAGATCCAATTTTAAATTTGTCTTATCATGTACTCCTCAGAAGCTAACCCAAATCAGATGCTTGCTGAGGACTATCCTGCAGTACATAAGGCACTATCCAAA
This sequence comes from Cheracebus regulus, assembly GCA_963574635.1. Classification (NCBI taxonomy): domain Eukaryota; kingdom Metazoa; phylum Chordata; class Mammalia; order Primates; family Pitheciidae; genus Cheracebus; species Cheracebus regulus. The sequence goes on from CAUYQU010031578.1 coordinate 2,471, forward strand.
AACCTATAAGAACTGCCACAAACTTACACATTACATCAGCTATTCAGTCATTCATTTCTTGATTTGCTCTTTTAGTCAGTAACTATGTGTCAAGACCATCAATATGAGAGGCATTGCACTCTGGTGCAGCCATATACATATATCTGAAGTACCACATGAAATCTAAGTATTATATTTAAGATTATGATTCTTTTCTAAGCTATCATATGTACACCTAAGACTGTCATATCAGAAAGGACCATAAAAATCATACAATCCTTTATTGAAGGTTACTTTTATTTAAAATATTCTTATTTAATATTCAAAGTAATGTCAGAAGCATCTACCCTATCTGATTACCTAGAACCTCAAAATCCTCTTCCATAAATTGTTTTGTGTGATAAATATATTCTGCTGTTACATTATCTCAAAGATTAATAAAAACCTGAATTCTAGCTTAATATGGCAAACCTATGTGTCAACACAGGCAAAAGTTGGGAAATTGTGGAACTAAAGACCAACTTGGAAATAAAGTTATTGGCATAAAGGGCTGATTGGCCCAAAAGAATTCAAGGGAGATGAAAGGGGTAAAAATTTTTCTTTCTTTACAATTTTGTTGATGACTGATTGTTGTAGTTTCATATATGATTAATTAGTTTCCACAACATAAAACTTGAGTACAGGAGCTCTTACTGTTGGAGAAATTCATTTACTTAAAGATGAGGAACTTTGGTTGTTATATTTTTGTATTATTCCAATTTACATTGCTGATAAAGATATACATACCCAGGACTGGATAATTTACAAAAGAAAGAAGTTTAGTTGGATTTACAGTTACATGTGACTGGAGATGCCTCACAATTATGGCAGACAGCAAGGAACAAATCACGTCATATATGGATGGCAGCAAGTAAGAAGAGAGAGAGAGAGCGCTTCTGCAGGGGAACTCCTCTTTTTAAAGCCATCAGATCTCATGAGACTTATTCACTGTCATGAGAAAAACATGGTAAAAACTTGCCCCCATGATTTAATTACCTCCCACTGTGTCCCTCCTACAACAAATGGGAATTCAAAATGAGATTGTGATGAGGAAACATCCAAACCATATCATTCTACCTCTGGCCTTTCCCAAATCTCACATTATTATCTTCACATTTCAAAACCAATGATGCCTTCCCAATAGTCCCCCAAACTCTTTACTCATTTCAGGATTAACTCAAAGGTTCACAGTCAAAAGTCTCATCTCAGACAAGGCAAGTCACTTCCATCTATGAGCCCGTATAATCAAAAGCAGGTTACTTACTTCCTAGATTCAGTGAAAGTACAGGATTTGGATAAACATAGCCATTCCTAATGGGAGAAATTGTCTGAAACAAAGGGGCTACAGGCCCCATGCAAGTCTGAAATCCAGCAGGGCAGTCAAATTTTAAAGTTCCAAAATGATCTCTTTTGATTTTAACTCTCACATACAAGTCACACTGATGTAAAAGGTGAGTTCCTATTGTCTTGGGCAGCTCTGGCACTACAGGGTCAAGCCTCCCTCCTGGCTGCTTTCCTGGGCTGGTGTTGAGTTTCTGTGGTTTTTCCATGAGCACAGTGCAAGTTGTCAATGGATCTAACACTATGGTGTCTGGAGGATGGTGGCCCTCTTCTTACAGCTCCATTAGGCAATGTCCCAGTAGGGGCTCTGTGCAGAGGTTCTGACCCCACATTTTTCTTCTTCACTGCCCTAGCAGAGGGTCTACATGAGGGCCTCTCCCCTGCAGCAAACTTCTGCCTAGGAATCCAGGAATTCCCATATGTCCTCTGAAATCTAGAAGGATGTTCCCAAACCTTCATTCTTGACTTCTGTGCACTTGCAGGCTCAATACCATGTGGAAGCTGCCAAGGCTTGGGACTTACACCCTTTGAAGTCATGGCCTGAACTCTACATTGGTTTTTTCAGCAATGGCTGGAGTGGCTGTGAGACAAGTCCCCAAGTCTAGTCTGAGCACAGCACAGGGACCCTGGGCCCAGTCCATGAAACCATTTTCTTCTCCTAGGCCTCCAGGCCTGTGATGGGAGGGGCTGCCATTAAGACCTCTGACATACCCTGGAGACATTTTCCCCTTTGTCTTGGGGAAAAACTTTCAGCTTTTCATTACTTAAGTAATTTCTACAACTGGCTTAAATTTCTTCACAGAAAATAGGATTTTCTTTTCTATCACATTGTCAGGCTGCAAGTTTTCCAAACTTTATGCTCTACTTCCCTAATAAAAGAGAATGTCTAGCAGCATGCAAGTCACCTTTTGGATGCTTTTCTGCTTAGAAATTTCTTCTACCAGACACCCTAAATCATCTCTCTCAAATTCAAAGCTCCACAAATTTCTAGGGCAGGGGTAAAATGCCACCAGTCTCTTTGCTAAAATATAACAGGAGTCACCTTTGGTCAAGTTCCCAACAAGTTCCTTATTTCCATCTGAAACCACCTCATCCTAGAGTTTATTGTCCATATCACTATCAGAATTTTGGGCAAAACCATTTACCAAGTCTCTAGAAAGTTCCAAACTTTCTTCCATCTCCCTGTCTTCTTCTGAGTCCTCCAAACTGTTTCAACCTCTGCCTGTTACCCAGTTCAAAAGTCACTTCCACATTTTTGTATATCTTTTCAGCAGCACAACCACTCTACTGGTACCAACTTGCTGTATTAGTCCATGTTCATGCTGCTGATAAAGACATACCCAAGACAGGCCAATTTACACACACACACACACACACACACACACACACACACACACACACATACACACACACAAAAGAAAGAAAGAAAAGAGGTTTAATTGGACTTACAGTTTCATGTGGCTGGGGAAGACTCACACATCATGGCAGAAGGCAAGGAGGAGCAAGTCACATCTTACATGGATAGCAGCAGGCAAAGAGAGAGAGAACTTGTGCAGGGGAACTCCTCTTATAAATATCAGATCTCATCAGATTTATTCACTATCAGGAGAACAGCACAGGAAAACTTGCCTGCATGATTCAATTACTGAGTCCCTCTTATAACGTGGGAATTCAAGATGAGATTTTGCTGGGGACTCCACCAAACCATATCAATTTTTAAAATTAAGAACTGTATTTGTTTGTGGGGCTATACCTTTGGGTGCCTATGACTCCTCAAAGATTAAAATCTCTATACAGATATTTTGTGTAGTCAAAGTAGAGAGAATATAGACTTCTTTTTTTTTTATCTCCAATGACTTCATGTCTAGATCTTCAGAACTACACTTAGATTATTTTTAAAGTAAACAATGATAAAAGCCTAGCAAGAACCTAGAAGATAAATTATCTCCTAGGAGACTTACAGACGGCATTATTCTATCATAGAGCTGACAGGATGCCTCTGTTAACTGAAAATGACAGGCAGAAAGAGAGGTTTGCAACACACAGTGAGTCAAAGCCCTTAAAGTCATCAATGCAGGGACAACTTAAGCCTGATGAGACAGAGCCATTATATAAGTTCAAAGCCATATCCTCTCAGGATTGCTTTTCATATTGACCGACACCTGAAACATAGGGATCAACACTGGAACTTTGTAGAGATGAAAAAGGAAGGCAAATAGGAAGCTAAAGGACAAACTGAATTAGTGGGATGTGCCATATATTCGGCTTCCTGGAGACACAAAACCCTTGTAATACAGGATTGTAAATCTTTAGTCTTGAAGGAAGGAGATTTATGTGATCATTATGGGGGAAGAATAAATGATTCAATGTAGTAAATGCCAGAATACTTACTATATAAACACTTTTATCAATATTTTACAGATAGTGCTGTTCTAAATATTGGGAACCTTTACAAACACATGGATTGTGTTGTTTTAATTTACCTATTATTTGCAATTTTGCAACAATTGGTGTTCTTTGGTGTCATACAACACACGACTATTCCACTCACATATAATGAACCACAAGTCACACAGCCATATCTGAATTCAACAGAAAAGGAAAGAACAAACTTAGAACATAGGGCAAATATACGACAGACCAGGTGTGGTGGCTCACGTCTGTAAACCCAGCACTTCGGGACACTGAAGTGGATGAATCATGAGCCCAGGAGTTCAAGACCATGCTGGGGAGCATGTTGAAATCTTGTTTCTACAAAAAATACAATAGTTTACTGGGTGTGGTTGCACACTCCTGTTGTCCTAGTTACTTGGGAGGCTGAAGCAGGGGGAGGTCGAGGCTGCATTGAGCAGAGATTGTGCCACTGCATTCCAGCCTGAGTGACAGAGTGAGACCCTATCTCAAAAAAAAGAAGACAGAAAATATAAAACAAAATATTTCTGAAGAGACATAATGGCTAGTGCAAATTGTATCTGAATTTCAATGAGGAATGAAAAGCTAGCAACATAAAATGAAAACCAAACAAATAATTTTAAAAATATTTCTAAGTTAAATAGGATTGTATAAAATGTTTATAAGTGTTTACACACATATACAAAGAGAGAAAAAGAGCAAAAAGGAAAAATTACTTGTAATACAACATTGTCTAAAGAAAACAACTTTGATAATGTTTTTTTAGGTTTTCTATCATGTAAAATGTATCATGGTTTATTTATCCAACTCTTTGAGTATCTGTTTTTTATTTTTTCCTAGATAACCATAAAACTTATCTGTCATATGAATATGTAAATATGAACACATCAATACATCAAAAATGTTTAATATTTGCAAATTATCTAAAAAGGAAAATATAAACAGTTGTGTATGCTAATTTTTACTTCAACTGTCATATCATTTACTTAGGACATATAATAGAGACCAAAGGTATATTATTATTTACATATATGTTATATATACTAGCATGTTTATATGTGCATACATACTTATAGTTTTGTATCAAACATAATTTACATTCTGATTTATTTTCATGATAATTATTGTTGTTCAAAAATGGCATTTAACAGAGGCATACTCTATTTTATAGATGTATGACTATTTGGTCAGTTTCTTTTTTTTTGAAATAGAGTTTACCCTGTCATGCAGACTAAAGTGCAGTAGTGCAATCACAGCTCACTGAACTCACAGTCTCCCTGGTTCAAGGGATACTCCCATCTTAGCTTCCCAAGTAGTTGAGACTACAGGAATGCATTACCATGTTTGGCTAATTTTTATTATTATTTTTTGTAGAAACAGGGTCTCACTATGTTACCCTCACTGGTCTTGAACTCTTGGCCTCAAGTGATCCTCCCACCTCAGCCTCCTGAAGAGCTAGAGTTACAAGTGTGAACCACTGTGCCTAGCCTTAATCAGGTTCTTAGTCTTACACACATTTCTTCAAACTTTGTAAGTAACACTTTTATAATAATTAGAAATCTACTGTAATTTGAGCACACACAAAAAATGCGCTCATTTATTGTTTACTCTTGTAGCCCACACAAACCCTCCATCCAATTCTCTAAAAATTTTCTATGGTAAATTGTTAAGGCAGAATTATTGCAATCAAATGGTAACAATGTTATACATGTTTAACTGGCTTTAAAAAAGTATTAGCAATTTAAATAAACATCATCATTGTAAAAATGTTGATTTCATATTAACTCTGACTATAGGTGTCATATTTAAAATGTTTTCCAAAATACTTTGAGTTATATAATTTTAATGTATTGTTTTAATTAGTGTATCTTTGAAAATGACTAAAATTGAGAATTGTCCTGCATTTGTTGTTTGGTTTCTCCTGATTTAAAACCTACTATACTAATGTCTGTTTTGGTATTTTACCCCACTTAGATCTAAAGTAATTATTAGGTTAAGGCTTAAGTCAGCCATTCTAATCTTCTGATTGGTCTTTCAGTTTTTTGTGTCTTTGTTTATATTTTTAATTCCTACATTTCCATGGGGTTACTTAAACATTTTAAAGACTTTAAAACACATTATCACAGTGGTTGGGAGTGTATTTGTTTCTATAGCTTTCTTTTAGTAGTTTCTCTAATGATTACATTATATATTCATAGCATAAAACAGTCTCCTAGTTTTATTATTTTGCCAGTTCAAGTATAGAAACATACCTTTATATCCATTAGCTTCACCATTTATAATAAAATAGCTTTAAATATTTCCTTTGTATACATTAAGAACCACATCAGTGTCATAATTTTTGCTTCAACTGTCAAATATAATTTAGAAAATTCAATAGGAGGCGGAGTTTATTATATTTACCAATATTTTTGCTTCCCATGTGCTTTCTTCCTTTTTGTCATTACAAAATTTCTACTATTATTGTTTTCTTTCTGCATAGATAAATTCTTTTAGCTATCCTTTTAGGGTAGGACAACTGATGGCAGATTTTCTTAGGTCTTCTGTGTCTGAAAATGTCATGAGAAAAGATAATCAATAAATTCCACCACCAAGATGAAAAAGATGTTAGAAATTATGTGAGAAAGATTTTAAAACACATTTAGAATCTGTTTAATCTTTAAATAGATTTATCTTTAAGTTCTGAAGGACGTTTTCACTGGATAGAGAATTTGGGGTTGCAGGTTCCTTACTTTTCAATACTTGAAAATGCTATCCCACCTTCTTCTGACATACAAGTTTCTGAAGAGGAATTCTTTGTCAGGTGTCTTTTTTTTTTTCTTTCCTAACTATGGTGATATTTCTCTCAGTGGTTTCATGACATTTTCTTTGTCTTTAGTTTCCAGATACTTGACTATGATGTGTCTTGGAATATTTCTTTGGCTTTATTGCATTTGGAGTTCACTTAGCTTCTTGAATTCGGAAATTTATGTCTTTTGACAAATTTTGGAATTTATTAGCCATGTTTCCTTGAGTACTTTTTTAGTCATCCCTCCTTCTCCTCTCCTCCCCGGAATATCATGACACAAATGTTACATTTGTTTTCTTATAGCCCTGTGGGGCTATAATAAAGCCTCTGTTCAATTTTCATTTGTCTTTTTTTTCCTCTATTGTTCAGACTTGGTAATTTATTCTTTCTGTCTTCCAGTTCACTGATTCTTTCCTCTGTCTCTTCCAATTTGCATAGGCATCTATAATTGAGGGCTTTCGTTTTTAATTTTTATTTTGGTTATTACGTTTTTTGATTCCCGGATTTCCTATTTTATTCTTCTTTATATCTTCTCTGCATTTGTCAAGTCTTTATTTCTTTGCTAAAACTTCTATTTTTTCTTTGATTCAAGTATGCAGGGCAAATGCTCATTGAAGCATTTTTATGATGGCTGTTTTAAAATCTTTCTCAGATAATTCTAATATCTCTGTCATCTTGGTAATAGAATTTATTGATTATCTTTTTCCATTCAGTTCGAGGTCTTCCTGGTCCTGGTATAATGAGTGATATCAATTTAAACCTGTACTTTTTATTATTTTGCAAGATTCTAGATCTTTTGCAAAAACTTAACTTTTTAGCTGCTTTTCTCTGACATTGCTCTAACAGTTGCAAGGTGTAGAGCACCAGCTCATTACTGCTAAGAAGAGGTAAAATTCAGGTTCAGGTCCTCACTGGGCTTCACTTGGGCCCATTATCCACCCAGCCTGGACCACCAAAATATCTCAATGATGGATGAGGGTAGAAATTTTGATGCCTCTCTAGGTCTCTGTTGATACTTGGCTGGGAGGGATAGAAATATCTCATTATTATACCCAAGTGACTTCCACAGACACAATGGTGAGGGTGGTATTGTTAATCCTGGGATTAATGAGAATTTCGTTTTGTGTTTTTTTTTTCTTCTATTTGCCCTCTGGTATCCACCTGGCAGAGACAGAAACGGGTGTCTTACTGTTGGTAGGAGTGGATGTCCCTGCTCCCACCATGGTCTCTGCTGACATTGCTGGAGTGTGATGGAGATATTGTTACGGACCAGTGAAAATGAAAGTCTCAGCTCTCTACTCATCCTTTTCTGTCACCATCCATAGGAAGAGGAAGAATTAATCACTTTGTTACTCTTGAAGTTGAGAGTGCCCCCCATCCCGCCCCCTGCCCAATTAGGCATGAGTAGGGGTGTGGCAACAGTTGTTTTATTTTGTTTTGTTTTGAGACAGAGTCTTGCTCTGTCACCCAGGCTGGGGTGCAGTAGCTTAATCTTGGCTCACTGAAGCCTCCACTTTCTGGGTTCAAGCGATTCTGGTGGCCAGCCTCCCGAGTAGCTGGGATTATAGGCACCCGCCACCATACCCAGTTTATTTTTATATTTTTAGTAGAGAAGGGATTTCACAATGTTGACCAGGCTCATCTTGAACTCCTAACCTCAAATGATCCACCAACCTCAGCCTCCCAAAACGGAGGAATTACGGGCACGAGCCACTGTGCCTGGCCCATGGCCACAGTTTTTACAGTGGTGTTTGGAGTAGAGCAGTTTACTGCCTCAACGTTTTCTGCATGACTAGGCTTTCTCTTTTCCTCTCTTTGACTAGAGAGAGCAGATTTTTGTTAGGACAAAACAAACAAACAAAAAACACCTGTGTCCATTGGTGTTTCTGAGTTCCTGGCTTCTTTGAGTTCTAATCTTAGATATTTAAGGAAAGTCAAGGAGTGTACCACCATGTCACTCCTTGTGTCCTGATGTCTCCACCCAGTCTGCTTCATCTCTTTGTCTTTCAGAGTCTTATTACATGTGCTGTCTACATAATGTGCTAGTATTTACGGGAGCAATAGAGAAAAGTATGCCAATGGCATCTTCTCAGAAACGGAAGCAGTTTGTATCTTCTTCCATCCTTAATAATGGATTTTCCTAATTACAGGAGAGTTGGTAATTTGTTTGGCTGGTATTTCCTTCATTCCAGCACATCCGAAATAAGGGAAATGTGTGTGCTAACTTTTTTTAAGCGAGTTTGAATTTTGAATACAAGCTCATATTTTCAAATGTGAATTTCACCTCTTTGATATTTGCTAAAATAGTTATGCTGCTTTTGTTTCATACCACAGTTATAGAAACAGTTTACATTCATAGTAGGTAAGTAGAAGCTACCTCTATGGTGGCAAAGTGAGATCTTCTAAAGTAGAATAAAATGATGTTTTCTTGCCTGGGCATGGTGGCTCACACCTGTAATCTCAGCACTTTGGGAGGCTGAGGTGGGTGGATCACTCAGTTAGGAGTTCAAGACCATCCTGGCTAACACTGTCAAACTCAATCTCTACTAAAAATACAAAAAATTAGCCAGGCGTGGTGGCATGTGCCTGTAATCCAAGCTACTCAACAGGCTGAGAAAGGAGAATCACTTGAACCTGTGAGGCAGAGGTTACAGTGAACAAAGATTGCGCCATTGCAGTCCAACCTGGTGACAGAGCAAGACTCCATCCCAAAATAAAATAAAATAAAATAAAATTAGCCAGATTAGCTGGGCATGATGGTGCATGCTTGTATTCCCAGCTACTTGGGAGGCAGAGGCAGGAGAATTGCTTGAACCCCGGAGTCAAAGGTTGCAGTGAGCGGAGATCGCACCATTGCACTCTGGCCTGGGCAACAAGAGGGAAACTCCTCAAAAAAAAAAAAAAAAATTTTTTTCTTTGCACAGCCTTTGAAAATTTAAGTGTAAATGGTATCTTTGATTCAAATCCTGATAATGTGAGCTGTATAAATATGGACTATAATAGATTTGTACTGTTTTTCTCATTTGCATTTGAGATACTTCAGCAACTTTCTCCCCCATTTACTTGAAGCCATTAGCAGAAAACTGCAAAGACAGGATAAAAGTCACTAATTAAGCAGCTGCATACCCTTAGTCAGGACCACAATATTATGATTATGACAATTATTAGATATTCTTTGTGGACCCTCGACATTTAAAGAGAAATTATATACAGAATTTGTGCTATATATAATGTTAAAAGGAATTGGGCGGGGGAGCCTCTCCAAGATCACAAACATGTCTCTAGCTTTAAGATAACTTTTTAAAAGACGTATTTTGTTGGAGAATGAGAGACATTTCAAATTTCCTTATTTCTTTCCTGAAAGGGAGTCTCATTTTGGAGGCTACCTTTAGGAGTAAATAAGGCAAATCAGATTATCACCAGTTCCCTATTTCATTGTGCACTCATTCAATAGAAGGTTTTTGCCACCTCCTGTAAAAGGAGAACATAGTCAAGACAGTGGGACAGCCAAAAGCAAACTAAGGTGCCAATTTACGAGCTTACTTGTTTCAATTTCTCCCTGTGAGGGACGGATCTGTGGAGGTGGGTTAGGCCTCAATCTCAGAAAGATATTGACTCCGATCCCCAGTTGATTACTAATGTTTTTGCATCATTGCAGACAAATAATTCAGCTTTAGGTTCTCCTACTGCAGGAAGATATTGCCTAAAATGGAGGAAAGTGTAAGGATGGTATCAGGGGTTATATGTAAAGAAACAGACATATATTTTTTAAGGTGTCCTATAATCATACTTATTGATATTACTATGACCTATATGTTTGAAATTTATTCAGGTTTTATATTTCACAATAAAAATTGAGCTGCTTGAGAGACGAGGCCAAGAATTACTCACTTTTGCATCCCTAGCTCCCGGCACAGGGCTCAAAACACAGCAAATGCTAAGCAAATGATTCTTATGTTCAATACCACCACTTCAAGTCAACATGTTCTGGTTCTAATTTGTTCATTATTAAAGCATTAGTAAATATATACAAGTAATATTTTTAAAATTTGTGTAGAGTAGAAAGAAAGGGAATAAGAAGAATATTTAAGTACTGTCCAATTTAAAGAAATCCCTTGCTCTTCTCTCTCTTCTCAGAGGTAATCAAATTTATAAATGAATCCTCATTCCTTTGTTCTTATTTCTAGCTTTAATAAATATATTTATAACCTTAAAATATCTCTCTCTCATTTTTTATACGTTTATGAAATTTTGTTAACTGGAATTAACCTGTATTCTTCTGTGACTGTGTTGTGTTGTGATGGTGGTTGTTGTTTGAGACAGAGTCTCACTCTGTCACTCAAGCTGGAGTTCAGTGGCACAATCTTGGCTCACTGCAACCTCTGTTTCCCAGGTTCAGAACGATTCTCCCACCTCAGCCCCCCAGCTCGTTGGGCTACAGGTGCATGCCACCACCACACTCAGCTAATTTTTATATTTTTTCCTAGAGATGGTGTTTTACCATGTTAGCTAGGCTGGTCTCAAACTCATGACCTCAAATAATCTGCTCGCCTCGGCCTCCAAAAGTGCTGGGATTTTAGGTGTGAGCCACCATGCTTGGCCTGTGACTTTTTTTTTTGTTCTGGCAGAGTCTCTGTCACTCAGGCTGGAGTGCAGGGGTGTGATCACAGCTCACTGAAGTTTCGATCTCCCAGGATCAAGCGATCCTCTCCTCAGCGTCACAAGTAGCTGAGACAATGATTCACACTACTTTATGCGGCCAATTTTCAATTTTTAAAATAGAGACAGAGTCTCACTGTTTTTCCCAGGCTGGTCTCAAACTTCTGGGCTCAAGCAATTGTTCCACCTCAGCCTTCCAAAGTGTTGGGATTACAGGAGTGAGCACTATGCCCAACCAAATTTTTGTTTTTATAAAACATTATACCTGATATTAATCTATTTGTTACATGTAATTATCATCTCTTTTTAAACATATAACTGTGCAATAGTCCATCATGTGACTATATTACAATTTATTCATTCTACTAATGGCTTTAGATTTTCAATTTTTACATTAAAATAAAAATCAACAAAGATATGAACATGTTCATATGAACAAGATTCTATTTACCTAAATGTATAATGTTTACATCATGGTATATCCTCAAAGGAATTATGTGATGGTTTGAATTGTGTTTTTACAAATCTTGTTTTGACAATGAAAAATGAACTGCCACAGGAATCATTCTCCTGTCATAAGCAACTATACAACCAGACAAAATATATAAGTATCAATTTTCAATCTATTTACAACAGGTAACAGAATACTATAATCCCTGAGGGAAGAAAAACAAATTAAGTGAGCCATACTTGTTGACTCCAGGAATATTCCAGGTCGCAGCAGTCGAAGGCAGAAGAAAAACAGAGCATAACAATCTTAGTGAGTTGATGAGACATAGGTCAAGTTTAAAGAATCTGAAGCAGCTGGAATTTTTAGAGTAGACTCAGAGATAATTTCAGAGATAAGCAGCTATGTCTTTTTGACTCATTTGAGTCTAAATGAAAGAAGAAATTACCTGAAGTCAGGTTAAGTACTACTAGAAAACAGCAGCTCAAACAACTAATAGCCATCATAAAAGCTGAGATTAATTTGCGTTCTTGCTATCCCAGAGCCGTCATTAGTTACCTATGGTCCTAAATTAGTCTTATAAGAAAGGTTCTTCTAGACCCATTATAGAAAACTGAATATAAAGCCTCAAAAATATCAAGTTGATATGCCAGTTACCTAACTGTTCTAGGACAAAATCCAACAATCTTCAGAAAAATAAAATAGAGTACATGACAGTATCAAATTCAAAATGTCTAGGTATAATAAAAAAAAATTGCCAGCCTCATAAAATGCAGGAAATATGGCCTATAAGCAGGAAAAAAAAAGATGATTAGTAGTAATGGATCTAGAAATAACAGACTTAAAAAAATAAGTGGACAATTAAAAGCTTATTATAAATCTTACAAATATAGTAAAAATGTAAAGGGAAATATAACCAAATTAAAGAGAAGATGAAGTGCATAAAAATGGCCTAACTGGAATTTTTAAAACTAAACAATACATTAACTTTAGTGATAAAAAGAAATGAGGTTTCAAGCCACAAAAAGAAATGGAGGAATCTCAGATATATATTGTTAAGTGAAAGAAGCAAGTCTGAAAAGGCTACTTACTGACATTCTAGAAAAGACAGAATTATATAGAGACAGCTAAAAGATTTTTGAGTGCCTGTATTTGGAATAAAGAGAAGAAAGAATGGGTGAATAAGTTGAGCAGAAGGGATTTTTAGGATAATTAAACTATTCTGTGCAATATTTTAATTATCAATAGATGACATTATACATCTGTCAAAATCCGTAAAACTATTGCAACATAAAGATTGAGCCTTAATGTAAACTATAGACTTCAGATAATAATATTGTGTAAATATATTTTTACCAGTTGTAACAAATATCACACTCATGCAAATGTTAATTAAAAAAAAACGTATTGCATTTCAGGGAGAAGGGGTGTTTGGAGTTTTCCTGTGTTCTATGCTCTGATTTTTTGTAAACTAAATTGTGTTCTAAAAAAAAAGTTTATTAATTTAGAAAAAAATTTTAAATATAATATCTAAATGAAAAATACTGGATGAGATCAAAAGTCAATTAAGTATTGCAGGAAAACTAATGAATCTGAATATATCGCAATATAAATAATCTAAAATGAAGCACAGAGAAAAAAAGCCTGAAAATAACGACAGTCTAAATTGTGTCTGAAACATTAAATGTTCCAATTGACATGTATTTGGAATACCCAGAAATAGGGAAAGAGAGACAAAAATATTTGAAAAAAAATGACATAAAATTCACCAAATTTTTATGACAACTATGAACACACAGATCCAAGAAGCTTAATGAGTTCCAAGGAGAAGAAACACAGATAAAACAACACAAGATCATACTCAAAAGGCTGAAGCACAGTGACAAGGAAGTCATCTTAAACATCAACTAGCAAAAGAGGTATGTCACATGTGAGAGGGAGATAACAAGAAATGAATCAGACTTCTTTTTAGAAAACATATGAGCCAGAACACAATGAAAAATCTTTAAAGTGCTGAAAGAAAACATCATCAATACAAAATGCTGTAACCTATGAAAATATGATTTAGAAACAAAAGTGAATTTTAAACATACAAAAATATTAGGTTGTTTCAAAAGTAATTTGCCATTACTTTTAATAGCAAGAACTACAATTAGTTTGGCACCAATGTAATAATTAGAGATAATTTTTTGCCAATATATCTATACTATGGGAAATATTGTAAAACATTTTTCCAAGAGAAGAAAATGGCAACAAGTGAAAATTTTGATTTATAAAATAGAATTATTAGCAAATTGAATTCAGATAGCAATAAAAAAGATTATTACAGCATGCCTAAGAGTTTTGTTTCACATAACACAATTGGTTTTATATTTTAAAATTGGTGAATATAATTTTTACTATTAATACACTAATAAAGGAAATTCATATTTTAATACAAATTGACAGAAATGTTTTTAATAAGATACATTATGTATTCTTAAGAAAAAAAACTTTCAGAAAACCAGGCATACAAAGGAACTTCTACAATATGCAGATAACAGCATACTTAATTGTCAGACTGAATGTTTTCTATAAAAGATCAAGAACGAAATAGTATGCTTGCATCACTATTATTCAGTTATTCAGTATGTTAATACAAAAGGGAGAAAAAGCATGTATGTGTGTGTGTGTGTGTGTGTGTGTGTATGAATGGAAAGAGCAAAACTGTCTTTACTGATTGATAAAATCACAAAAAATTAGCAAAAAAGAAAGCCATGAGAACTAATAAGTAAATACCGCAAGATCACGTTATGAGGACAATATGCACAATTCAGCTGAATTTCTACAAACTAGCAATCAACAATTTGAAATTTAAATTAATATGTAATACCTTTGACAATAGATTCAAATACATAAAATGTATTGGGGTAAACTTAACAAGAGATGTGTAATATATTCACAAGGAGAACTATATAATATTGCAGAAAATAAATGGAAAGCTATACCACGTTCATGAAGCAGAAGACTCAACATTATTAAGATGACAATTCTCCAAATTAATCTATATATTAAAATTTCTAAAAATATCCCAGCAGAGTTTTTGATATAAATCAACAGGTTAAATTCTGAACTAATCTGAAAATATAAAGACCTAGAATGAACAAATCAATTTTGAAAAGTGAAAAAAGTTAAAATACAGAAATTACTCATGTCAAAAATTACTGTAATACTACAGTAATCAAGACAGTGTGTTATTGGTGTAAGAATAGGCATGTAGGTCAACAAAACAAAATGGATACTCCAGAAAAATACCTATATACATAGCCAATTAATATATGACCAATGTGTCACAGAATTTCAATAGGAAATGGATTCAATTTTCAGAAGACTAGGTTGATGCAATCAAATATCCACATGTGAGAAAATATATCTTAATGCTTACTTCACACCATATAAAACCTTAACTCAAAATGGATCAGACTCCTGTAACAGCTAAAATTAGAATGTTCACAGAAATTGTATCCTAATTGCCTAAAATTATTTATCAACTAGTGAATAAACATATTTTCCTTCATCTATAACTAGAATAAAATAAAAGGGAATGTTATATACAACAACATGAATTAATCTTGAAAGAATTATGGTATGTGAAAGACATCAGGCACAAAAGTCAATATTCTACATGATTACAATGACATGAAATCGTAGTAAAGTAAGTAGAACATGCAAGCAGATCACTGGTTTCCAATTGTGGAGTGTGTTGGGAACAGATTTACTACAATGGAGTATGAGAGAATATTCTTGAGTAATAGACATATTCTATATCTTAATTTTCATAGCAATTACAGAAGTATAAACTTAAATTTGTTTACTGTACACATGGAATTGCTAAAATTTAATTTAGATAATATATATTATATATGTTGTAAAATATAATTTCATAAAAATATTTTTAAAGTGTTCATACATGATTAGATTTCTACCAGCAATGGATGAGCCTTCCAGATCCTCTAAATCCTCAGCCAAACTTGATGCTGAATGGCTTTTTGTAAGTAGCCAATCTGATAGATATAAAGTTACATCTAAATGGTACTTAACTGCTTTTCTTTCACTACTAATGAGGATAAACGTCATTGCAGCTGTTTATTGGTCATTTTCATGTATACTTATTAAAAGTGTTCTTTCAATTTTTTCTTAACTTCATTATAGGGTTATTTAATCTTTTCAAATTTATTTGTAGAAATTATATTTTGAACAGTACTTATTCATCAAATACGTGTATTTCAAATATGGCTTTTGTTTTATTTATCACACCTTTTGCCAAACAGTTCTAAACTTTAATCAAGTCCATCTTTATTTTCATTTTCAATTTTGCAGTTTAGACTTTCTATCTAGGTAAAATATCATTCTCTGCCTAGGTTCAAAAAGAAATTCACATGCAATCTTCCCCAAATAAATTGGTCTCACATTTAAGTTTTAATCCATTGAAAAGTTTTAATCCATTGGTTGCAAAATGGGGTAGGAATATAAATTTCTTTATGTTCTTCTTAACTCATTGTATGAACCAAACTTATAAAAAAGAAATTCATTTGCTTATCTACAATGTCAGTTCAGTCATATATTAATTTCCACATATATGTGGCTATATATCTGAACTTCCTATTCTGTTTCACAGATATAGGTATCTATTTCTAGGCCATTATTACAAAATTTTAATTAGTTTTTCATAAACAAATTACTATAGACTCTTATAATTTTGATTTAGAAGTTTCAACCACTTTGTTTTAACCATTCTTGCCTTCTTTTCTTCTAAATAACTTACAGAATAAGTTTGTTAAGTCTTACAATCATATTCTGAGTTTTTTATTGCAATTGCATTGACATTAAAGATGAATTTCTAAATAATTTGTTTTGGGGCTCTAATTTTTTGTTATTGCTTATATTTTTGTTATTTTTATTATATTTCATAAAATTTGTAGTCTACCATGCTGCATGAGAAACGGATGTCTCAAGACAATCTTAAAAATATATATATAATGAGATGGAAAAACTTGTAGTCCCATAAAGTATAATTTTCACAGTTTTCAGTTTATAAGGAAAATTTCACCTCCCCCCCAAATCAATTTGTACAGGTTAATTTGATGATGTCTAGCCATAAAGAACATAAATGAAATCTGACTCAATTTATTCAATGATTTTAAAATTTTTGTGCAGAGCCAAAGAAACTTCACTTCACTCTTGAATCTCAGTTTTGATATCACTCTTGATCACATTACCTATAAGACCTATATGTTACTTACATGTCCATATTATATGCCTGGTAGATAAATGAGGTAGAGAAATAGATTAAGTTTTGTACATACGTATATGCTGTGGCTAGAGGGGTTATAAAAGAGTGTGAACTTCCATATAGTCATACTAACTAATTGAAATAAAATGCACATCAAGAAGATAGTGAAATACAATAGTGGTGATGAAATAAAAGGAAAAAAATGCCTGCCCCATAAATACTAGTAAATTTAAATTTAATTGAATAAATTAGGGAAAAAAAAGGTCCTGAAATCACAGTTCAAAATGACAATGATCTAGTAGAACTTATTTACTCAAATGCAGTATCACTTGAAATATGTTCTGTTATTAAATTGCTTATTTAAACAACTAATATATCCTTAAAAATTAACTTTAGAATAGAATCATGAGATTTGGATTGCTCTATATTAATAATCTAGTTGATGACTTTTGGATCACTTACCTGATCTAATTTGCTTTATAAATTATTTTACTTGTTAATGCATGCAATGCTTATCAAAGCAAAGAAATGCATCCATCTGCCAGAAAATAAGTTAAACATAATTAAGGTTATATAAAGATCATAGTCACTTTCTGATTAAACAAAATTATTTGTATTTCCCCTTTTCCATCTGCTATCCTATTATAATGTACTTCAGGTGTACTACTCTTCTGCTCATTCTGCCTCCAATCTAACAGTGTCTATAAGACCCCAAACCTTGCACATCTGGCACTCCAGCATGGGGAAGGGGGGAAGGGTCAGGGAGCTTCATGATCCATAGTGTAAATACATCTCACTAATTTCCTAAGGAGGATCCACCCACAAATCTTACCAGTATCCTGTCTACCTTGTCCTCTAAAGGAAAGGAGGATTATGAGGGCATTCATAGCTGGTGAATTATGTTTTGTCCTATATTATAATTAATCTGCTCAGTAGAACTTACAATTTAATTACCTGTAATTCAAGCAATATATATATATATTTTACCATACACTGAAAACAGCTCATGATTTTCAAATAGAAACAGCTTCCAATTAAGATTAAGACACTTAGTAGGCAAAAATTTTGTTGAATAATTTAGAAGAATTCATTTTTACCATAGAAAAAAGATACAGTGTAGCCTTATAACTTTTACAATGTTCCTGGCACAAATTTAAACACTTAATGAAATGAAAATACCTTTATTATCATTGTTGCTAACATGATGCTCAGTGTTATGCCGATTGGCTTGATACAAAGAACTCAAAACAAGACAAGAAATATAAGACCTGGGGTTTGAGTTCTGGTTCCATCATTTAATAACTTCAGAATCTTAGAAAATACTAAACTGTATTGTTTTCATGTAATAAAGGAGATGCATGTTTACCTGCCTAAAGAATAAAACTGTTATTTCAGAAAAATATTATCATCGAGAAAGTATATTATTATACACTTTCTATTTTCAAAATTTCAGCATATAGTATTTTTTCAAGATATTTTTGTCCACAGTTATAATTATTTTGATGTGTTAATATTTTTCATCTAAAGTACATATACTTTGTTATTGTCATGGGTATACAGATTTTAAAATAATTTTATAATTCAGTAGCTAGATAACCTCTATATTATAAAGACTCCAACTTCCATCTTTCCAGAAATTAAAATATTTTCAGTACATTTTAAGGAAAACTCTGAACACTGACTAAAACATGAATTAGCTACAGTTCAGTTGTTCCTTTCCTCTATGTAATTTACCTCAATTATGTTACTTGCATTAAGGTAAATAGTGTAATTTATTAAAAATGTCAAACTACACATTTCACTTCCTTGATTGATTTCAGCTATTTAGAAATTATGACATTGCACTTGTTGCCACAGTTTAGAAAACACCAGAGCTTGCAGCACTTCTACTATTTTTGGTTTTTATTTTTTAACTAAAGCAAGGATACTTTAAGATGTATGACTTTATCTATGCTTTTAATGACATTTGTTTCTTTCTTCTAAGAATGAGCAGTACTCCTTTCCCATTGAAGAGATAATCAGATTTGTCAGAGTAAGCTTTTTTTGAGAGATTGACCTAATATACAATGTAAGGAGAGAAAAGCAGTCTACATTCAAACATTTTATAAATACCAAACAAATTATTTCTTCATTACACAGGATCCAATGTCTGAAAGAAAAATAAAACATACAAAGAGTAGCTCTCTAAGAAATAGAAATTCACATATTTTCCATTTCACAGCAGCAAAGTTCAACCAATATTTTATTCAGTAAGAATTGTAAAAGTAATACAGAATTTTGTTTCATCTAAAAAGAAACATCATTTTTAAACATAATATTGTAAACATAATTCTTTTTATGAATTTATAAATCATTTTTAATTCAAACTACCAGCCTATTTTGAGCTGACTATTGTAACTGATATAAACTATCCACTCTAGCATACCAATCACAGATAAAAGTTGACTAATGCTAACAATGAAAATAATATTGTGTTATATTCTATCTCTAAATAGATTTGAATAAGTTTGATAACAGGGAAGAGTTGGAGTACATTGATACTATATTTTTATGTGCTCAATAATTACTAGAACATTTGAAAGTGATTGGATTCATCAATCTGCCAAGATAGTACTGTCCTAGTAAAAATACCTTTTAAAGATTATTATCTAGTCTAGCCAATTATAAGACTTCTGCTAGCAACAGAAAATTACCCTTTATCTTGAATTCATCATTTAGATATATTATCTACAATTGGTGTTCTTCTACAATGCATTTTTAAGGGAATTTACTTTGATTAAGAAAGATGAGATAAGATGAAAAGACAAGAACTTTTCCCACTGATCCTCAAATAATGTCTTTGTCCTGTTGAGATGTCACCCTTTCCAATATGCCAGCCAGGGCAGGTACCGTGGGTTAGCCCACTCTCCATACCCCTTCAATCCCTTCCCCCCTTTCTTCCTTAAACCAGAGGAATCAAAAATGGATTATTCGACTTCTCTGTGCTCACGAGTTTACAGGGGTGAAAGGTTCATGTGATCTATTTCTGGTCAATAAGATGGAAGCTTAGATTCCTGTCTCCTGAGCAAACATCTGCTTTCATTTTTCTCCTGTCTCTTTCTTACTGCCTGAAATGCATATTTGATGTCTGGAAGTGCAGTAATTATATCCCACTATGGACACAGGCAAGGCAAAGAAAGAGAAGAAAGGAAGAAGCCATTTTGGATGAATACGTTAAGCACATTTTTTTCCAGGTATTCTGTTACTCACAGACCACACAGAATCCCAGACAGTGAACTAGCCCTTCTAAAGAGGGAAAAGATGATGAAGGAGAAGGGAAATAGAAGGATAAGACACTGTCCATGAGAATCTCTCACTTGAATTCAACTATAGAGAATTGGAAGCGACCTTAGAAATATTATAAGGGCCTCTAACTTCACAAAAGAGGAAAACAGAGCCCTGCCGTTGTAAGAGTTTTGCTCATGTCTATGTAGTTTATTTATTTAATGGTGAAGCATAATCTGGGTCTTCGACCATCAATTCTTTCCACTTCCCGTATCACCACATGCAGATGAGCTAAGAATTAGTAAGGCTAAATTTTCAGTTTCTCTCCCCTATCACTGTGAACTCAATCACACCACTTGCACACACAGGGGCGGTGTGGGATTTTGAGGCACAGGGAGGGATGTGTGAGGAGGAGGTTGTGGAGGGTTGTTGTGGCATTAGAAATTTTTTTAACTTGAAAAATATTTTTTCCCTCTGTGACAACACCTTTCCCTCATAAATTTAATTTTAATTTTTATTATTTATTTATTTTTGAGACAGAGTCTCGCTGTGTCACCAGGCTGGAGTGCAGTGGTGCAATCTCAGCTCACTGCAACCTCTGCCTCCCAGGTTTAAGTGATTCTGCTGCCTCAGCCTCTCGAGTAGCTGGGACTACAGGCACACGCCACCACATCCAGCTAATTTTTGTATTTTTAGTAGAAATGAGCTTTCCCTTTGTTGGCCAGGATGGTCTCCATCTCTTGACCTTGCGACCTGTCTGCCTTGATATCCCAAAGTGCTGGGATTACAGGTGTGAGCCACCCCACCTGGCTAAATTTTATTTTTTTCTGGCTAAAATCCCGCTTAAATCCTGCCTTAAAAATGTGAGAATAAAATAGAAATTGACTTGTTCTATTTTTCCAAATTGAGGAAAAAGAGAGGCACATCTAATTTAAATGGTAGTGATTATTATTGAACGATTCCCTAACAATATGCATTTATATAGATGTATCTAGATATATAAGAAGACAGAAGGAGAAAGTGAGAGAGCTTCCTGACTCTGTTCATGCTTAAAAGCTAGGCCTACTACAAAGCTCTAGGTTTATTTCCCTCCACTTTGTTTGAGGTTATTTACTGCCCAGCAATAACCTTAGATCCAGGGAAGAGTAAGAATTCTGATGAACACATGGCCAGCAGGATGATAACTTCTAGGCTTGTAGTTTCAGTGTAGATCAGCACTGTAGTTCCAGGAAGACTAGAGAGAACAGAGAAAAATCCACCTAGAGTCCTCAGCTGACTGGGTAACTTGGCAGATCATGCGGCAAAGCATTCAGTCATAGGAAAATGAGATAGTATATTAACTTATTTATTTTGAATAGTGGAATGATTTTTTTTGTCTGGGAACAAATAACAAATCGCTTAACTGAAGTAAAATATGCTATAGCAGATGCTATTGATGTCTAACCTACATCTTTTCCATCTCCTCCAGAAGTCATGTGTGCTGTGGTGAGCAGTGCTGTGCATGTTGACGGTGTTCTAGCTCAAGCATCTGTGTCTCACTGCTGGAAGGCCTTGTCCTGTGACAAAATTAACAGAAAATGCCTTCTAGGAGGGGACAACATTGTTTCTACTGAGATAAGAGGTCTCTGAATGCAAGTTTCAGGCAGAACACAGGAGAGATGAAAGAGCTCGTAATGTAATTTACTGAGGAGCAAGGTGAGAGAGTGAGAAACAAATGTACTTTTTACTTTTCTGATTTCAGATAATCAGGTAAATTAACCCAAAGTATCCATCTATAGTAGGACAGTGATGAGGAGTGTGGGAGAGAATTAAGATTTGTTGCAAAGAACAAAAAACAATTAATAATTAGCTTCTGACCCTCAAAATAGAACCAAGCTCAAGACAATAGCTGTGCAAAACAGGCTATTGAGTTGAATGAGGAGTTTCTAAATGCATTAATCTTCTCCTCTAGATATTAAGAACTAAGCTTGGAGGCTTGTCATTCTAACTTTTATTTGGACAAGAGGAACAAACAAACACCTTTGTAAACCATGTAAGCCTTGCCTTTAGCCTTAAACAGAACACATAAAAAAGACCTGGCTTACAGTTTTCCCTCTGCCCTTTTTCTTACGAAATTTATGCAACTTCTTTGAGTCTCTGGTTTCACACACATTCAACAAAATTAACATTAACTTTTGCTACCTTACAGTCACTGCAGCATGAAGGCAAGCAATGTGACCAATGTATATGAAAATACTTTGAAAACTATGAATTGGCTTACAGATATAAATTGTTGTCACACACCTTTCTTTTTTTTTTTAACCCAGCAAATACATTTTACTTTTTTTCATTTTTAGTTGTTTTCTTTTTTTTCTTTCTTATTTTTTTTTATTGTACTTTAGGTTCTGGAGTACATGTGCAGATCACGCAGGATTGTTGCATAGGTACGTACATGGCAAGATGGTTTGTTGCCTTCATCCCCCTATCACCTATATCTGGTATTTCTCCCCTCATTATCCCTCCCCACCCTCACCAGCCCCTGCTGTCCCTCCCCTAGCCACCCCTCAACTGACCACAATATGTGATGCTCCCCTCCCTGTGTCCACGTGTTCTAATTGTTCAGTACCCACCTATGAGTGATAACATGTGGTGTTTGGTTTTCTATTCTTGTGTCAGTTTGCTGAGTATGATGGTTTTCAGATTCACTCATGTCCCTATGAAGGACACAAACTCATCGTTTTTTATGGCTGAGTAGTATTCCATGGTGCCTATGTGCCACATTTTCTTTATCCAGTCTATCGTTGATGGACATTTGGGTTGGTTCTATGTCTTTGCTATTGTAAACAGTGCTGCAATGAATATACGTGTGCATGTGTCTTTATAATAGAACAATTTATAATTCTTTGGGGATATACCCAGTAATGGGATTGCTGGGTCAAATGTTATTTCTATTTCTGGGTTCTTGAGGAAGCACCACACTGTCTTCCACAATGGTTGCACTAATTTGCACTCCCACCAACAGTGTTCTTAGACTCTTTCAAAATGTCTTGAGTTTAAGGCCAGTGCAATTCAGTGCAGAACATTAGAAGGAAATTGTTCAGGCAGATTCAAGTTGAGTATAATGAGCACAAGGGTATTTCCAAGAGATGTCTTAGAATATATTTAACTCCCTCATAATCTCCATCATTACCAACGTCACTTCAGTAAAAAAATATTTGCTAGGGAAAATTATATATAGAATGTAAGTAAGATTAATTTTAGAAATAAAAATTTGTTAAACATGTTGATGTGTACCATTTAATAAAAAGGCATGCATTGTTCTTACTATGCAAATACACTTTTAAAACAAGACTTTCCAATCAATTATCTGTGAAACAGGATCCCTGAGCTGCCATTGAGCTAAGAGTCTAGGTTCAGCAATTATTCTGCCCTCTTGGGTTCTGGAACCCTGACAGATCAGGTCCTTACACAACAAATGCACTGCTATGGGTTCCTATCACAAGCAGGCTCAGCAAAAATTAAATTTAGAAAGGAAAGAATATGGACTGTTTCCCACTGGAAATAAATGAAATTGATTTTCTTTGAGAATAGTGGCTGAGAATTGTAAAAGGTATTTCCAAAGTGAATCCATCTTGGATTGATTCCACACCACCTGACTGTTCACATTACAGCCTTGCCTTTGTGTGGTTGCTTCTGGTTTACTTGATACAACAAAGAGCATGAGACTGCCATAGCTTTCAAGCCAGTCATCTGAAAACTGTTTCTGTAAACAGTCAGAAACTGAATATTTTAGGCTTTGTGGGCTATAAGGTTTCTGTCACAGCTACTCAACTCTGTCCTTGCAGTGAGAAAGCCTCATTGCCAACTCTGAAAGTAGGCAATACTCTGCATGATGCCAGAGACAGTACAAAAAGAATGAGTGGGGCTGTGTTCCAATAAAACTTTATTTAACAAACCAGACAGCTTGCCACATTTGGCCTCTGGACTATAGTTTGCTGATCTGTGCCCTAAGGCATGCAGCTTCTAGAGATGCTACCTGCTTGAGAGTAATGTTTGTTTCTACGCTTGAAGCTGTTATAGCTTGTGGATATTGATGCTGCAATTTTACCTGGGCTGCTATTCCAGAAGCAGGTGACTTTTACATGAGCTACAAGGAATTGATCGCACTAGTGTGTATCCACTTTTTCTCTACCTCTAGCTAGCCTTTCCCATTCTGTTATCACTCCTAGATTGAAATTTCACACAGATGTTTAAATTCCTCCAGAGTTCAGGCTCCATGACAGACTACTTGACTACTTCTTGAATGATAGTACGGTTTTTGTTTTTGGTCTTCACTATCTTTTTACTCCAAGAAAGTAATAACGCCCTCCTTTCCTTTGCCTGTTTCTACCAATGATAGTGTGAGACCATCACCAACGTCTTCCGTAACTTTCCTATTGCTTTGCTTCCAGCTCAGCACCTCCCCCAGAGTTCACTCAGCAGATTTTTTTTGTTAAAGCTTTTGCTGGAGAGTGTCACTTTTCAAGTTTTATTTGAGTTGCTTCAGGATCTACAGGAGAAAGATCTAGGCTGAGTGATCTAACTTGAAATGCCTGCCTCCATCCTCACAGAAGCTGCAGCAGATGATCAAGGTGCATAATGAATACAGAACAACTTCCAAGAGCATTGCTTATGTTTCTTTTCATTGAACTATGAAGTCATTGTCATTCCCTAAGAAGGTAAAATTCATAGAGCTATTGATTGGTTTATACTGATCTTTCCCTGAGGAAGAATGTAAGGCCCAGAGAAGCTAACAGAAGAAGAAGCCTCACCTCTCCTAACAAAAAGTCTGAAAAAAAGACTTTTCTAGGCTTCACAATTGCTTGGGATCTCTAATTTAAGCATTACAACACCAGGGTATCTTGCTGTCTAGGGAGAGAAAGATAAAATTATCAGAAGCACGTGATAATATATAATACATTCTCAAATGCACCCTGCAAAACTCATTAAATATCCTCTAGTCTTCTCTAATTTTCCCTGTGGCCTACCAGCAGTTCCTTATAACATCATAATAAAAAAGATATTTTTAACTGGCAAATGTTCAAGCTTTCATAAAATTATTTGGGGGCAAGAATTTCATTTTTTTGCTAAATAAAAAGATTTCATGTAAAGGAGATTCAACATAAGGTAGCAAAGAGCTTTGATTATTATATTTCAGAGCCTGGGAGTCAAATGCAAAAGCTAAAAGAAAATTCTGTTCCTCTGTGGGAGAACACTCCACAGAACAAAGACCTTTTACTACCCAGGACTTTTCTGAGTTTTAGATGTTGATTTTCTTTACTTTTCTTTTCAAGATCAGAATGTCTCTATTAGTGCCTTTTAGACAGGAATATCATGCAGAGAACTGAAAGGGCACCACAGACTGGAAAACATGACTTATTGTGTAGATTGCAAGCATTGCAATTTATTTAATTATAAAGTTATTCCAATTCACATATATTTTGCATTGGCTAACAGAATCTGTTAAAACCCCCAAAACTGAGTACCAAAAATGAAAACTGAGTTGATAATTTGCTTAAAGACTCTACAACATTGAGCTTTCATCTCTAAAATAAGGGAGGGGAGACAAAAAAGAGGAATATATAACTTTGTAGGCTACTTCATGTACGTAATATGTGTTTTCAAAATTTATATGTATATTTTATTCATACATGTATGCATAAATCTGATTATATACACATTTATGTATATATATACATAAATGTACATTAAGTATATATACATAATCAGAATTATGTATAATATACATAAATGTATATATATACATAAATGTACATTATGTATAATCAGTTATGCATACATATATGCATAAAAATATATATAAATTTTGAAAACACATATTACATACATGTAGCCTACAAAGTTATACATTCCTCTTTTAATCAGAATAATTCTGATTATTATATACATTAATGTATATAATAATCAGAATTATGCATACATGTATACATAATCAGAATTATGTATAATTCTGATAAGTTTACATGTATGTATATATAGGCATATGAAGCATACATATGGATGGCTCTGTGGTGTATATTTGTATATGTATATACAAAGATACATAGGTATTTTCCTGCTTTTGTCAAATCTATGGCTTAAACATTTTAAATTTTCTATATTAATTAAAACTGAGGCATTTAGAAGTGAAACATATGCAAAGAAAAATGTTGGAGTTTTACAGACATTCAAATCCTGAATATAAGTGGCAATTCTAGTTATGAATACTGATATATTTTAATGTTGTATGATTGACTTAAATTTAAATTTAAGTAGAATAAAATACACTTCTGAATTTTTTGTCATTTGTTCAGAGAAACAGAACTATTATGAAGTTATATTGAGGTGTGAGAGTTAGTAATAAGAATGGTGGCCAAATAATAAAGTTTTTGCAGATTTACTTGTGACAAAGTTGTTTCTCACAAGAGACATCTAACGTTTCTTTAAGACGTAAAACATTGTCAGCCTCTACTGTCCAAATAAGCTTCCCTAGGACTTTTGTGTTGAAAGAAAATATGACACACATCCCTGATGATCACTGACTAAATTTTACAAGTTGACAGTTGTGTCAGCATATGTGATATGGGTGTTTCTGTGGCTGCCAAGAAAAACTTGGTCATGGAAGACCTAGCATTTGTGGCAATTGTTAGTGTGCCATAGCTGGGCAGTACAGGGACACACCAAGGTGTTCCACAACATCTGTTCCCAGGAGAAAGCCCAATCCATGAGGATCACTGTGTCAAAACACCTGCAGTGAATCTAAGAGCCCATGGAGAAAGAAGGCACAAGGCAGAAGTAAAAATAATATGCTAGTTAGTCCTAAGGGGAGAGCCTTGCCAAATGTTCACAGAGAGGAATATGTATTTCTCCTCACTTTGTGTTTGGTGAGCAGGGAGGATTCACTATTTCCTCCTTCGACTATAAAGGCAGATGCCTCTTAGAAGAAAGAGTGCCTTTTGGAGCACTCAGTAGCTACTACTGGAAAAAGCAAGAGAAAAGAGCCAGCTTAAATGTGGACCCTTCTTATGGAACCAAGAGGTAGATTTGGTTCCTATCCATGATCCAACAGTAGCGAAAGGAAAGCTCTGCTTAAACAAGAAATGAACAACAAAAACTTTTAGGGTCCATATGTTTAGAAGAAAACTTATTATAGTGATTAAAAACATGAGCTCTGGAATCACATACCTGAGTTGTTACAAAGCTTCAGAAAAGGGGAGAGGATCCAAGATGGCCAAATAGGAACAGCTCTGGAATGTAGTTCCCAGCAACTCAGAGAATGAGTGCTGACCACATTTCCAAACAAGTTTTCACTGCCGATAGACCAGGAGATTCCCGGGGCCGAAAAGTGCCATGAGTTTTCAGCACGGCCGTTTCAGCCACTGCCACAGGTTGGTGCACAGAAACTCATACAAATCTGGGTGGCCTTTCAACTGGTGCCTGGAACAACTGGGAGACAGAGACAGACCCAGGACAGTCCAGCTCAGTAGGGGGAAGGGCATCCCCCACTACCAAGGCAGTCTGCCACTACAGAGGCAGTTCACACAGCAGCTGGGCAGAGCCTGTGGCAGCTCAGCGACACCTCTGCTGACAGACTGTGATTAGACTACTCCATGTGGGGCACGGCATCTCTGAAAAAAGGCAGCAGCACATCAGGAATTCATAAATAAAGCCGACCTTCCTAGGACAGAGCACCTGGGAAAAGACATGGTTATGAGTTCTGCTGCAGCAGGCTTAAAGATACCTGCCCAGCAGCTCTACACGGAACAACAGAGCTCCCAGCACAGCACTTGAATTCCTATAAGGAACAGACTGTCTCCTCAAGCAACTCCCCAATCCCCGTATACCTGACACCTCATAGAAAGGTTGGGTTACCCACAAAGGGAAGCCCATTAGACTCACAGTGGATTTCTCAGCAGAAACCCTACAAGCCAGAATAGAGTGGGGGCCAATATTCAACATCCTTTAAGAAAAGAATTTCAACCTAGAATTTCATATCCAGCCAAACTAAGCTTCATAAGCAAAGGAGAAATAAAATCCTTTACAGACAAGCAATTGCTGAGAGATTTCATCACCACCAGGCCTGCCTTACAAGAGCTCCTGAAAGAAGCACTAAACAAGGAAAGGAACAACCAGTATCAGCCACTCCAAAAATGTACCAAATGGTAAAGATCATTGACATAGTGAAGAAATTGCGTCAACTAATGGGCAAAACATCCAGCTAGCATCAAAATGGCAGGATCAAATTCACACATAACAATATTAACCTTAAATGTAAATGGGCTAAATGCCCCAATCGAAAGACACAGACAGGCAAATTAGATAAAAAGTCAAGACCCATCGGTGTGCTGTATTCAGGAAACCCTCTCATGTGCAAGGACACACATGGGCTAAAAATAAAGGGATGAAGGAAGATTTATCAAGCAAATGGAGAGAAAAAAAAAAAGCAGGAGTTGCAATTCTAGTCTCTGATAAAATAGACTTTAAGCCTACAAAGATCAAAAGAGACAAAGAAGGGCATTACATAATGGAAAAAGATCAATGAATCAAGAAGAGCTAACAATCCTAAAGATATAAGCACCCAATACAGGAGCACCCAGGTACATAAAGCAAGCTCTTAACAATCTACAACTTAGACTCCCACATAATAATAGTGGGAGACTTTAACACCCCACTGTCAATATTAGATCAACAAGACAGAAGATTACAGATATCCAGTACTTGAACTCAGATCTGGACCAAGTGGACTTAATAGACATCTGCAGAAATCTCCACCCCAAATCCACACAATATGCATTCTTCTCAGCACCGCATTGCACCTACTCTAAAATTGACAACATAATTGGAAATAAATCAGTCCTCAGCAAATGCAAAAGAACAGAAATCATAACCAACAGTCTCTCAGATCATAGTGCAATCAAATTAGAACTCAGAATTAAGAAACTAACTCAGAATTGCACAACTTCATGGAAACTGAACAACTGGCTCCTGAATGTTGAGTGGATAAACAATGAAATGAAGGCAGAAATAAAGACTTTCTTCGAAACTGCTGAGAACGAAGACATAACATACCAGAATCTTGGGACACATTTAAAGCAGTGTCTAGAGGGAAACTTATAGCAATAAATGCCCACCAGAGAAGCGAGGAAAGATCTAAAATCGACACCCTATCATCAAAATTTAAAAAGCTAGAGAAGCAAGATAAAAAAAAATCCAAAAGCTAGCAGAAGACAAGAAATAACTTAAGATCAGAGCAGAACTGAAGGAGATAGAGA
The DNA here is from genome assembly GCA_963574635.1 of Cheracebus regulus. Lineage (NCBI taxonomy): Eukaryota > Metazoa > Chordata > Mammalia > Primates > Pitheciidae > Cheracebus > Cheracebus regulus. The sequence goes on from CAUYQU010031578.1 coordinate 31,963, forward strand.
CACAAAAATCACTTCAAAAATCAATAAATCCAGAAGCTGTTTTTCTGTAAAGATCAACAAAATAGACCACTAGCCAGACTAATAAAAAAGAAAAGAGAGAAGAATCAAATAGATGCAATAAAAAATGATAAAGGGGATATCACCACAGACTCCACAGAAATACCAACTACCATCAGAGATTACTACAAACTCTATGCATATAAATCGGTAAACCTCGAAGAAATTGATAAATTCCTGGACACTTGCACCCTCCCAAGACTAAACGAGGAAGAAGCTGAAACCTTGAACAGACCAATAACAAGGGCTGAAGTTGAGGCAGCAATTAATAGCCTACTAACTAAAAAAAGTGCAAGTTCAGATGGGTTCACAGCTGAACTCTATCAGACATACAAAGAGGAGCTGGTACCATTCCTTCTGAAACTATTCCAAACAATCCCAAAAGAGGGAATCCTTCCCAAATCATTTTATGAGATCAACATCATCCCAATACCAAAACCCAGGAGAGACTCAACAAAAAAAGAAAACTACAGGCCAATATCCATGATGAACATAGATGCAAAAATTGTCAATAAAATAGTGGCAAACCGAATGCAACAGCACATCAAAAAGCTGATCCATCATGATCAAGTAGGCTTTATCCCGGGGATGCAAGGTTGGTTCTCCACATGCAAGTCTACAAACATAATCCACTACATAAACAGAACCAAAGACAAAAACCACATGATTATCTCAATACATGAAGAGAAGGACTTCGACAAAATTCAACTGCGCTTTATGCTAAAACTCTCAATAAACAAGGTATCGAAGAAACATATCTCAAAGTAATAAAAGCTATTTATGACAAACCTACAGCCAATATCATACTGAATGGGCAGAAACTGGAAGAATTCCCTTTCAAATATGGCACTAGACAAGGATGCCCTCTCTCACCACTCCTAATCAATACAGTATTGAAAGTTCTAGCCAGAGCAATTAGGCAAGAAAAAAAAAATAAAGGATATTCAATTAGGAAAGGAGGAAGTCAAGTTGTCTCTATTTGTAGACTACATTACTGTATATTTAGAAGACCCTATCATCTCAGCCCAAAATCTCCTGACACTGATAAGCATTTCTATACACCAATAACAGACTAGCAGAGAGCCAAATCATGAGCAAACTCCCATTCACAATTGCTGCAAAGAGAAAAAAATACCTAGGAATACAAATAACAATGAATGCCAAGGACCTCTTCAAGGAGAACTACAAACCATTGCTCAAGGAAATAAGAGAGGACACAAACAGATGGAGAAACATTCCATGCTCATGGTTAGGAAGAATCAATATCGTGAAAATGGCCATACTGCCAAAAGTAATTTACAGATTCAATGTTATCCCCATCAAGCTACCTATGACCCTCTTCACAGAACTGGAAAAATCACCTTAAACTTCATATGGAACCAAAAGAGAGCCCACATAGCCAAAACGATCCTAAGCAAAAAGAACAAAGCTGGAGGCAGCAAGCTGCCTGACTTCAAACTATACTAAAAGGCTACAGTAATCAAAATAGCATGGTACTGGTACCAAAACAGAGGTATAGACCAGTGGAACAGAACAGAGGCCTTGGAGGCAAAGCCACACATCTGCAACCATCTGATCTTTGACAAACCTGACAGAAACAAGCAATGGGGAAAGGATTCCCTGTTTAATAAACAGTGTTGGGAAAACTGGCTAGCGGTGTGCAGAAAGCAGAAACTGGACCCCTTCCTGACACCTTACACTAAAATTAACTCCAGATAGATTAAAGACTTAAACATAAGACCTAAGACCATAAAAACCCTAGAAGAAATCCTAGGCAAAACCATTCAGGACATGGGCATAGGCAAGGAAAAAACACCAAAAGCACTGGCAACAAAATCCAAAATAGACAAATGGGATCTAATTAAACTCCAGAGCTTCTGTACAGCAAAAGAAACAATCATTAGAGTGAACTGTCAACCAAGAGAATGGAAAAAAGAGTTTGCAATCTACCCATCTGATAAAGGGTGAATATCCAGAATCCACAAAGAACTAAAGCAGCTTTATAAGAAACAAAACAAACAAACCCATTCAAAAGTGGGCAAAGGAGATGAACAGACAGTTTTCAAAAGAAGGAACTTATGAGGCCAACAAACATATGAAAAAATGCTCATCATCACTGGTTATTAGAGAAATGCTAATCAAAACCACATTGAGATACTATCTCATGCCAGTTAGAATGGCAATCATTAAAAAATCTGGAGACAACAGATGCCGGAGAGAATTTGGAGAAATAGGAAGACTTTTCCACTGTTGGTGGGAGTGTAAATCAGTTCAACCATTGTGGAAGACAATGTGGCACTTCCTCAAGGACCTAGAAATAGAAATTCATTTGATCCAACAATCCCATTACTGGGTATATACCCAAGGATTATAAATCGTTCTATTACAAAGACACATGCACATGAATGTTCACTGAGGCACTGTTTACAATAGCAAAAACCTGGAACCAACCCAAATGCCAATCGATGATAGACTGGACAAGGAAAATGTGACACATGTACACCATGGAATACTATGCAGCCATAAAAAAATGATGAGTCTGTGTACTTTGTAGGGACATGGATGAATCTGGAAACCATCACTCTCAGCAAACTGACACAAGAACAGAAAATCAAACACCACACTGTCTCACTCATAGGTGGGCATTGAACAATGAGAACACATGGACACAGGGATGGGAGCATCACACACTGGGGTGTGTTGTGGGGAAATGGGGGGGACAGCAGGGGATAGGGAGGTTGGGGAGGGATAACACAGGGAGAAATGCCAGATATAGGTGACGGGAGGTTGGAGGCAGCAAACTACATTGCCATTAATGTACCTATGCAACAATCCTGCATGTTTTGCACATGTACCCCAGAACCTACAGTGCAATAAAAATATATATATATTTTTAATTTATATATATATATATATGTATATATATATATAATTGAAAAACAAAGCTTCAGACAAATAACTCACCATTTCTAAGCATCAGATTCTACATCTGTAAAATGAGTACAAAATAGTGTCTAATCTTTGGGCTGCTGAGAGGATAAAAATGAATAAAATTCATGTGAAGTTATTTTTTAACATATTGGTATACAATAAGCTTTTTGTTAAAGTTACATATTGATATGACTAGTGCTAGCACTCTTTGGAGAAAAGAGTAAATGGATAGACACTGAAAATCTCCAATACTTCTATGAAAATAGGAATTCAGGAAACAATGAAGAGGGGTTCCATAGTTGATCTTAATTCATACTTAAGAAAATAAAATAACGATTTCTAATGGTTTCTCACTTTGAATAACAATAATCCCTAAGAATAATAATTCTTATTAATAACTGATTATATCCAACAGGAAATAGGTTTCAACTTTTACAAAAAGGCAGAGACAGAGGAAACTAATAAAAACAAGTAATGCAATTTGTGTTTGGATGAAGCTATTTCCTCAGCTACTGGTAGTTTGAATGTAGTATTCACACACACACACACACACACACACACACAACCACCTGCTCCGCTGCCTTTCTACATTTAATATCCTTTACCTAAAATTATAGTTTTAGATTACATTGACAGATTGTCCTATTGTTATGATTTATGTTCGTTTTTAAAAGATACCTTTAAACATCTCTGAATCAATCTTTTTCAATAAAAATGATATTATGTTTTCCTAAGCACTCTCAATTACTTCATAACAAACTATTATACTTTACATTTTTCCCATAGGCAATTCATAAAATCCGTCACTTCCCTTCATGACATTTTCCGTAATATTTTTACATGGGACTTTACCTATGAGGTCATTTTTAAGAAATGTTTCTAAAAGGTATTATTATGCATTTGAATACATCTTATAGTTGATGCAAAGCAACTGTGGCTCTCGTTACAGGGATTTTTGTTTAACATCTATTTTTTTTTTTTTTTTTAGGACTCTATTGCCTCTAAACCTGTGTGCTCTATGTAGCTTTTGGAGACATGTTCAAAAATAATAATTAAAAGATGAATTAACTTCTTACTAAAAGTGGAATGAAATGTGTCTTCTGTTGTCACATTTCCAAAGATTTTCACATAGATTTGTCATCTCATCATCTAGGAAACCGGGCCTAATATTTCTATTGCATGTCATAATTTTTAGAGTTAAGTCTTTGAAAATACATGGTCAAAAGGTTAACTTCAGAAAAGTGCTCATTCTAATTGGCTGCTGCCAAAGTCCAGGGGCAAAAAAAGAAAGTAGATAATTTTCATCATTTTTGTTATTTTAGCCTTTCATATGTAGAATGACTAAAACAACCAGTATTTTCCAGGAAAGTTCTGTTTACTCCTTTCCCCTAAGTATACAGTTGTCAGGCTCTGTACTCTACCTTTTGTTCTAAATGTTATCTCTGTTAGTGTAATTGCAGCTGAGACTACATGGTATTTTCTTTGTCAACACTTTAATATGTGACTTCTCATGCCTAGACTACTAAAGAAGTACATAACCAAAATCTTTCTTGGTCAGATACTCACTAAAAGGTTGAACATTTTGCTATCTTTGCTTTGCTCATTTGTCGTTAAAAAAAAAAAAAAAAAAAAAGCAGGCATTTGTGCCACTTTTTCCCATTTTAGTTTTCCAAAAACCCGACAGGAAAAAAAAGACAATAAGAGAACTGAGAATTGGTATTTTTCTCTTTTTCTATGAAATTAAAAAAAAAAACATGTATTAAAAAGTTAAAACGCCTGTTAGTTGGAGACAGAGAATGTTGCCTTGGTCCTGAACAACTTTAGATTCCTAAGGTACCTCAGCAGGTTAAAAAGTACCACTGGAGCGCCACAACCAGCTCTGCTTTGACAGAATATCCTACCCCTATTTTTTTGCTTCTCTCCCATTCACTTTCTTTTTATGGGTGAGCAAAAGAGGATTGGTGGGACAGGCTAGAAGATGTTGCTCCACTTTGGGGTAGGTAGGACCCTCCCCAATTACTTCCCAATTCTCAGTCACTGAGTAAGTTTTAGACAATCATCTGGGTATTGCAGGAATTTTGTTTTACTTTACCATTCCTAGAATACTGAGAGCTGTGACTTTACGACATCCAGCTTGTCAAGTGTAACAAAGGCAGGACGTATTTGACATGTGAAGAAAGAGCTTCTGTATCACAGGCCTACAGCAAAGCTGATGAAACAGTAATAAAATAACAAGTGTCATATAAGATTAACTGGGACATACACACCTCTCCTAATATGATCTCAGCTCACTGCTATGTGGGCTCATAAAAGCTGCACCAGAAACATGGAGGAAGGCTCCATGGTTAAAACAGAACAGTATTGCCTCCAGAAAAGCTTTAATTAAATTTCAAACAATGGCATTTCTGTTAACAGAAACATAATTGCTCCCATTCAGCATTATTTATTTTTATCAAGTGAAACCTAGGTATTGTATCCTCCTTGCTAGCCTCAATGAATCATTTATTTGGCACACAGTCACTTTGAGAGCCATGTGAGGTGCCTTCCCTTTCTCCCCAAAGGCAGTCGGCTCTCATCCATGTCAAAGTGTACATTGTCCTTTTCAGTAATATGGAAGTCTATTCAGGCATAGTGACTCATTGTGGTTATACTCCATCATACTCTATTATGCCAGCACTTTACTTAGTCATTGTCAGCCAGGTCCACCCATTTTTTCTCTTGCCGTATTGCCCTCACACTCACGAATGTAGCAGATGCAAGGATGCCATTAATGCTGGTCAATTTTTTTCTTAGGTTGCACAGGTGGCTGAGCCATATTTATTCACGTGAAAGCCTCAAATTTTATATTTTAACAGAGTAAAAACTTTCATCATGAAAGAATCTTGAAATTACTGATCTCTTAATCAATTTAACATAAAGTTCCTTCCAATACATTTTGAAAATAAATTTGGATGAAAGGTGTTATTTCCTCTTAAACCTATTGTTTTAAGACAACGTCTATAGTTATCAGAAGTAAGCATTCTTCTCTAAAGTGTGTATTGTATTTTGTGCTTCCCAGATGAGAGTCTTAGCCTGTGTCTGTACAACCAGGACAAATTTTAAAAATCAACAAGGCCAGTTTATATTTCTGTTAACATATATTCCCCATTTAATGTGTGCTTCTCAGAGTTCTAAATAATTTAACTTTTTATATCACCCTTTGATGAAGGTGTCAATTTGTCCCAATTTTACAGATAAAGAAACTGATGCTCAGAGTGGTTAAGTTGACTTGAGGTTGAATTATGAACAATACACCTATGTTTGGGCCTCAAAATACTACATACTTGTTGGGTGACTTTGGAAAACTACTTAAACTCTGAGGTTTATATCCCTTCTCTGTAAATATAAAATAAAAATAACCACCTCCAAGTGCTCTTGTGAGAGTAAAATGATTTAATATCTGCAATATGTCTGGCACACAATATGTACTCAGTAAGTGGTAAATATAATGGTCACAGTAATTACAGACAGATATAAAAGGAAAGATATTTTATGTGTTTGGTTTTGCATTTATCTACTTTACACCAATTACCATCTTAAATTCACCATCCTCCTTGTAGAACTAACTAGTTTAGTTAACATTGTATAAATATATCCTTCCAGTTTCAAATGCATCCATTTTTTTCATACATTTTATGATCAGAAGGTGAGGTCAGTTCCTTGTTCACTCCCACATATGCCTTCCAAAACATTGTTTTCTATATTAAAAATAAAATAAACTTACAAAAACAATGCTGCTCCTCCTTCAAGGTTTATACTACCCAACTACGTCGTCATTCCCTCTTTTAAATAACTTTTTGCACCAATCTCCTGGTTATTAACTTTCATTTGTGTAGTATCTGGCTTCATATCTTTTCATCATCTTCCATTATCTTAGGGGATTTGAATTTTCTAAAGCCTCAAGTGTAGATAATTCTTCCTATTCATCTTTAATGATATGCTTGCCCACTGTACTTTATTCAAAGTTGTCACATCTCAACTCCACTCTTGAAATCAACAAGTCTCCTATCCCTCTCCCTGACTGTTCCTTTCCATCCTTTACACAAAAAAAGTTGAAACTCATTAAGGTCTTGAATTTATATTAGTCCCTGGTTATGAATCATGCAGCCTGCTCCTGGCTTTATGTCTTTCCTATTCATGGTCCATCAGCATTGCTACTGTCTTACAGACCCCTTAATCTTCTAACACTCGAGTTTGGCTCCCACAGCCCCATCTCACAACTCCAAATGTGATATTGGTCAGAGAAACCACAACTGGATAGATTGTTTTCACAATAAATTCATGATCACCAACCACAAACAAATTCACATATGAAAACTCAAAGCTGCCAGGCCACCTTGCTGTTCTTGACAGCATGTGCTTTCATAGCTTTTATCAACTATCTAAGATGTTTGCTCCTCTCCTCAAACCTTTAAGCTCTCCTCCACTGCGTCTGTGTTAATACACTGTGCCCATGTCATATTTCACATATGAAATATGTCATATGAAATATGTGAAATATGAAATATGTGTCATATGAAATATGTGAAATATGACATGCACATAGTGTATTAACACAGAGGGAATGGAGGAGAGCTTGAAGGTTTGAGGAGAGGAGCAAACATCTTAGATAGTTGATAAAAACTATGAAAACGCATAATGAGCTTTGAAAACAAAGCCATCCAATTGGCTTCTTCCTCAACTCCCTAACACCAATATTCTACTTCTTCTGTCCTTTTAAAAGAGAGGTTTTCCTTCATTTCTCAGTAGTTGTTTTTTCAATGTGTGGTAAATATCTTTTTTCCATCATTTCAAGGATCTTGTGCCTCTCTGAAAAGCAGATAAAAAGTCTTACAGACTTTCTTAAAGACTTATAGACTGAAAATTTTTATAGACTCTCTTTGCTCATTCTTCAATCTTTATCTTCATATAAAATGTTTTCTATCCTTATTTAAATGTGGTCTTGCCTCTCCCAATACCACAATGCAAAACAAAATAAAACAAATACCCTCTTTAAACCTTCTGTCATTTTTCCAGTCTTTTCTCTACATACTTGTCTAGTTGAATTTCTTGAAATAAATTTGCCGAACTTGATACTTCCTTAACTATTTTTCAGGCTTCACTCTAATTCCATATCAGCTCCTAGTTCCTACTACCTAACACCTCACCACTCTGATGTTGTCAACAGTTCTGTGCATTTTACCCCTCAATACATGTGTTTCAATCCTGCTACAATTTGATCTTTCATGAACATTTGACAGAGCTGCTCACTGTCACCTTATTAACAAACTCTCTTTCTGTCGTATTCATCCCCTTTGTTCATTTCCTTTTCTATCTCCTCCTTTATCAAACATCAAAACAGGGGTGATTCTTTGTCCTGAACCCTCCTCTTTTCTCCATACACATTATTTCACTTTTTGATCACTTCCATCCCTAACTAGTAACTGGAAACTAGATATCACATAACAAGTAATTGTAAACTGTAGATTCTACGACTGAAGAGTAAAAATCAAAGCCCACAGGCTAAAATCTGCTTTGCTTTACACAAGGATTCAAACATTGCAGAGCAGTGCATGTTTTTGCTAGATCCACGGCTGTGGGGTTTTTGCATTTTGAAAATCTTTCCTTGAATATTGTATGCTTTTATATTTATTAGGTGAAGAAAGATCTAAATCTATTTTTCAGAATAAGATTCATAAAATCCTCAAACAGTTGATAACACTCCAAAGCCATATAACATAAGATGTCATCCTTGGGATAAAGACATATTATTATACTAAGAAACTGAAGGACCTAAAGATCATCAAATGCCCAAGAATTATCATAACCAGCCAGCTTTCTGAGTTAAAAATTTTGGAAAACTGCATAAAAGTTTAACATTAAATTTAAATTTAACACACATGCACATGCATACACACACATACATGTATAGATATGTGTGTATATATATTTGTGTATATGTATGTGTGTGTATATATAGATAGAGAGATAGATATATAGATACATATGCAGGAGGAAAATAGAAACAACACAAGTATCATTCAATCCTGCTCCTTTTAAAAATGTTTTCCTGTCTCAAATTCCTAATTTAACAAATCTATGTTTTGAAACTGATAACTGGTTCATATAATTAGAAAAACTAGTCAGTTTTGGAAAGAATTACATAACATCCATAAGCTTTATTTTCAAAAAAAAATGAAATATTCATTTTAAAAATAATACATAACAGGATATTTCCAGTTTGAATTCAACAAAAATGTTCCTTCTAGTGAGTTGAGTTTAACTTTACTAATCAATTAAGCTACTGTGATCTTTTTGTTGAAAGAGTCCATGTGAATCTGCTCTGGACAATATCCTTGTGTACAGCCTAGATATGGTAATTTGAAAGGAGCATGCATTTCGAGTCAATAGTTCTTAGTTCCAATGTCAGCTCTCGATACCTTTTGCCAGTGTACAAGTCTCTGGGATGTTAGAAACCTCATCTAAATAGTCATAGGACATAAAAGTTTGAAGCAACCATTTAAGTCATCCACCTTAACCTCTTCTCCACCATCCCTAATAGCACAGCTCTAGTTGGCACTTCCAGTGAAGATCTTTGCAAAAGGCAAAGTATCAATAGCATATATTTATTGCTATATGACAGTAATTCTGCTGAGAGATTTCACATGGGTTATAATTACTCATTTTTAAACAATCTTAATTTCACAAGTGAGAAATCTGATGCCTAGGAAGGTTGCATTACTTACTCAAAGTTGTAGTGCAGTTAGTAAAATGTTGTCATGACCTGATCCTGGGGTCATCTTATCTCCTTCTGAAAGCAACATTCTTTCCACAATGCCACATTATATTTTTGAATAGTTTTAAGTTCATACTAGAATAGATTCAAGTATGTTTTTACATGACCAGTACCTACTGATCTAATTCTCCACAATAAAGCAACTTAAAATATTTCTTGTCTGTTAACTAATAATAGTAAAAAAACAAAAACAAAAACAAAAAAACCTCCAAATATCTACCATTATCTGATGTATTAATCAGAGGTACATGACTATTCTCTTTATAGCTTAGGCTGCCTGGCTTGTCTTTCATTGATCCTTTTACTTATCTAAAATATCATATTCTTTATCTGTCAATTTTGTTTTCTAAAATAATCTTTGTATATGATCTCTGCATTGTTTTTTTAAAATTCACAGCCTTCTTTTTGCAATCCGACATCTACTTTCAGGATTTTATTTTATTTGCTTTATTAGGTTTATCACTTATGTCCTAAATCAATAAATTTGATAGTTTATTTTTATTCTGTAATTTTGTTGATTTTTTGTAATACTTGGTACTCATTTCTTTAATTATTTATTTTTTATTTTTATGGATTTAGAATTACAAGTGTAGTTGTGTTAGTGTATGATATGGTTTGGCTGTGTTTCCACCCAAATTGCATCCCAATTTTAGCTTCTATAATTCCTATGTGTTGTGGGAGAGACTTGGTACAAGATAATGGAATTAAGGGGGTAGTTTCCCCCATATTGTTCTCATGGTAGTAAATAAGTCTCACAAGACCTGATAATTTTATAAGGGGTTTCCCCTTGCACTTGACTCTCATTCTCTCTTTTCTGCCCCCATGTAAGACGTGCCTTTTGCCTTCCACCATGGTTGTGAGACCTCCCAGCCACATGGAACTGTGAGTCCATTAAACCTCTTTCTTTATGAATGACCCAATCTTGCATATGTCTTTAACAGCAGTGTAAGAACAGACTAATATACTGGGTATATTGTATAGTGGTAAAGTCTGGGCTTTTAACGTACCCATCACTGAAATAGTGTATATTGTACCCAATAGGTAATATTTCCTCTCTCAGCCCCCTCCTACATTCCTACTAATTGGAGTCTCCAATGTCTACTATTCTATTCTGTATATCCATATGTACCTATTGTTTAACTCCTACTTGTTAATGAGAACATGTGACTTTTTAACTCACTGTTTCTGAGTCATTGCTCTTAAGATAATAGCTTCCAGTTCCATCCATGTCACTACTTATTTGCTTATTTTAAAATACATTATGACCATCCCTGGACAGTGTACAAATTGACAGGCATTGAATCTCAGGTGGAGCATTAAGGGAGGAAGAAGAATGCAATAACCAATGGGTGGTACCTGTGACAATTATATAAATAAATTGTCTTCAAATCAAAGACTGTCTTGGAGGGACAGTAATTTATATGTTGTATTATACTACAAATTTATCCCCCAAAGATAGGACTCATGCCATTCTCCTTCATCCTCCATGTGATAGGTGTTTGCTAAATATTTCTTGAACACTCCTCATTTTTTTCTTGTGTTTTAGCATCATTTTTGTTCAAATTTTACTGTATTGAAGGCAGCTAAATTTAACTGAAAATTTACTCCCAAATGGCTATTATTCTTGAGGACAATATAAGAAAAACAATCATGCTTATTTGCCTATAGCCATGTAGAGAAAAAAGTCCCTATTTTTAGCCTCTCTCTTCATCGACTTTTTTTAGCTATTATATTATTACAAAGCAACTAAATTTCTGAAGATATGAATCATTATTTCAATTTATTTTTAGAAGTCCCTTGAAGTTCATGAGTAGAATATTTAATAATTATGCAGATAGACATGGATATAAAGCCCTCCAATCTGTGCCATAATCTGTTTCCAATTCCTTAATGCAGTCACTGCCCAGTACATTAGATTATTCAGAACTACTACGTCATCTAGTACTTACAGATTCATAGCCTTAAGGCATTTTTCTGTACCATTTATTAAGGGTGAAAGTAATTAGGAGACAGAATTGAGAAAATGGATGTTGTGTCTTTGGTTAAATGTTGAGAAATTATTTTTTTAAGATTGCTGAGTTAGAATCCAATGAGAAACAGTTGAGGTGATATGTATGTCACACAGCTGCAGCAAATGATGAAATTCACTTTTCTGGCACCAGGCCTAAATTCTGATGGGATGTATGTTGTCCTCAACTCTCAATATGTGCTTTCCTACTTCCTTCTTCTAGAAAACATGTATGCATTTCCCTTTCATGCTGTTAATTTTGGCATAAAAACATAATCACATTTTATTCTCACAATGTAATTTTTAAAAAGTGCTTTTCGCTTTGGGAGTGCTTTCTTTTTATTTTTCAAATTGTCATTCCAAGAAAAGACACAAACAGTTGTTCAATATTAGAAGTCTTTTTTTTATTGTTGGAGAACTGGAATATTCAAACCAATGAAGCATTGTTGATGTATCTGCATTTCAGCATGGAATCTAAGAAATATCAATGATTTATGTCTTGTCCTGCCTCACTTTACTGCAACAGATGTCACTAGCATATAATAGATGGAATAAATTGCTTTAAAAATAAAACAGCATATACTTTAGAAATTATACAGAAAATACAGTGTTTGTATTTAAAACTGAGATAGAGGATATAATAGTTGAAAGACGTTGCTAAAGTATAAAAAAACTGAGAAGCACTTTTAGAATGATGGAGTTAATAAGAAACAATTTACGTTTTCATAAAAGTAACAAAAATACTGACAAGTATTGTCTATATCAGCTTTATCAAACTTTGGAAATTACTCAATGTCTTACAGTAGTCCTAGGAGCATTTATTCAAGGAAAATTGCTGAATTTCAATATAACAAAGTTTTCTGGCATTTAAATGGTTCCTTTCTCCCCAGCTCAGTGGATACTTTGGAGATCAGTAGAATTGCAACCAAGATAACTGTAAATACTAGAAACCTAGCAGCTAGTATTTCCCTCAGTCTAGAGAGGGCATGTGTGTTTGGAACTATCCAAGAAAGTGACACCTCAGAAAATTTGTCAGTAGCTGATATGTATGGTAGCTTTCTAGGAAAGCCCCATTCGCAGAATTACTTTATTTTACCTGACTCAGGGTTCGCTAAGAAAAACTTCATACCCAGAATATTGTTGAAAAAAACAAAAGTAATTACTTAACAATACAGATGTCTGAAATGGTAAAAAATCAGTTGAATATTAAGACATTAACCAAAAACTTCAAAGAATGGTCTGGAAAATCAACTGTCCACATAAGGCTTTGCAAACCTCTAACATATTCCTGGAGCTGTACAAGACCACCCAAAAGTACAGAATTGCGCACATGCTAATAAAAGACATCAGAAGATCGTAATCTACCATTTTCTGCTGACTTTGAGGCTCTGCACAAGCAGGAGGTGAATATTTAGGAAGGACTGTAAACTGTCAAAGTGTTATAAGTGTTCTCTAATGTGTGTGTGTGTGTACGTATGTATTTACGTATGTATATTTATGCCTCTGCAGCAAAGGCCAATGCATTTACGAGTTCTAAGGATTAAAGGGAATCTCTGTTCAATCACTGCATGACTACAACTATGGTCTAAATATATATCCACTGAAAATTCATATGATAAACCTATCCCCCAAAGTGATGGAATTAAGAATTGGGGCCTTTGGAAGTTGATTAGATCATAAGGGCTGTATCCTCATAAATGAAATGTGTGCCCTTATAAAACAATTGTAAGAGATGTATTTTCACCCATTCTTCTATGTCAGGACACATCGAGAAGGTGCTGCCTTTTAATCTAGATGCTGTCTAGATCTTGGATTAGCCTTCATAACAATGAGCAATAAATCATTGTTTGTAAATTACCCTAAGGTATTTTGTTACAGAAACCCAAATGGGCAAAGCAACTACTGAATTAATTGAGCAGGTGTATTAGTTGGCCACACATGACAAAGAACACAGACTTTATGGAATTTTTTCAGAAAATCACCAGGCAAACCAATAGCAACAAAATTAACTGAACGTCTTGGAAAAGAAGTAGAAAATCTGATTTCCAGAGTTGCCACATTATGTTGTTTTAAACGTTCAGTCTTTAACAACAAAACACACAAAGAAACAGAAGAGTATGACTCATACTGAGGGAGTAAAAAATAATCAATAAAAGTGGTCACTGAAGAGGTCTAGATATTGGATTAAGTAGACAAGCAATTTAAATCAGCTATTTTAAATATGTTCTGATATATCAAAAAAAAACTATGTTTAAAGAATTACAGGAAGTAGAAGAATAATCTCTGTCCAAATAGAGAACATGAATAAAACAATAGAAATTACAAAATAGATCAAATGGAAGTCCTGGAATTGTAAAGTACAGTAACTGCTATAAAAAACTTACTAGTTGGGCTTAACTGGAGATTTGAGATAGTAGAAATAACAGCAAATATGAAGACAGTACAGTAGAGATTAGCTGAGGAATAGAAAGAAAAATGTATGAAGAAAAATTAACAGAGCCTCAGGTCCTCAAGTGGCCCACCATGTGCATAATGGATATGGTACACTTGAGGAAGTGCCCAGAAGAAGTAAAGAGAAAGAAGGGGGCAGAACACATATTCAAAGAAACAATTGCTGAAATGTCTTAACATTGAAGAAAACATAAATTTGCACATACAAGAACATCAACAGAATCCAAGCAGAATAAATTTAAATACATCAATATCCAGATGCATCATAGTTAGACTGTCAAAAGACCAATACAAAAAGAGAAACATGAAAAAAGTAAGAGTGAATAGCCTCATCATGTATTAATATAAGTGATTCCCCAGTACAACCAACAGCTGATGTCTTATCAGAAATAATGGTGGGAAAAAGGCACTCCGATGATATATTTAAAGGGCTGAAGGAAAATAATATCAACCAAGGATTCTACATGAAGAAAAAAGGTACTTCAAAAATGAAAGAGAAATTAAGATATTCTCAGAAAATTTAAAAAGAGAGAGAACAATGTTTATTAAGCAGACCTTCCACATGAGAAATGCTAAAGGGGATAGTTCAGGATAAAATAAAATAAAAATAAACAGTAACTGAATCTACCTGAAGAATAAAAAGCATTGACAAAGACAATTACAAAGATAAATGTAAAATATAGCATAAATATATTTTGTTTTTAAGTCTTCTCTTACATAATTTAAAAGACAATTGCACAAAAGGTTATTTTAAAACTGTGCTTATGGGATTACTATTTACAAAGATGTAATGTTTGACAATAATAGCACAGGGAGGGTGGAGAATATCTACATCAGAGCTACATATATATATATAGATATATATGTATATATATACACACACACACACATATATACACACACACGTATGTGTATGTTTGTGTGTGTGTGTGTGTGTGTGTGTGTGTATATATATATATAATATAAATTAGATTATATTAACATCAGTTTAATTGTTTTCAATTACAATGTTAATTTTAATGCCCAGGGCAAATCACTAAGAAAATAATTTTTTTTATATTAGTAAAAGAAACAAGAAAATCAATGATACTAGAAAATATTGTTTAACACAGGATAAGGAAACTATAGAGAATAATGGAGACTATAGAGAATCCAAGTTAACAAGTGACACACAAAAAAGCAAATTCTAAGCATAAATCTTATAAGTAAGTATATTTAATGTAAATAGATTAAGCACCTCAACTGAAGGTCAAAGATTGGAAGAATGAACAAAAACCTTATTTATTTAAACAATTTCTTGAAGAGACTTATTTTAGATCCAAGCAAAAAATAAGTTGACTATAGAAAGATAAAAATATATATACCAATTCATACAGTAATAAAAAGAGCTGGAGTGGTTATAGTCATATAACACAAACACAGAAAGAGCCTTCAGCACAAAGGACATTTTTGAATTATAAGGGTTAAATAATCAGAAAAATTACAACTATAAACATGTATGCACCTAGCAAAACAGCACAAAGATATGTGAAAAAAAACACTGCACAATTAAAAGGAAAACAAATTATTCAATAATAATAGTTGAAAACTTCAATACTTTACATTCAATAATGGTTAGAAAAAATAGAGAATGAAGAAGAAAATAAGTCTTGAAATACCCCACAAACCAAGTGTACCTAACAGATATCTAGAGAACACTTCATTCAGCAGCAGAAGTGAACACTTTATTCTCAAGTACACAAGGAAACTTCTCCAAGTGAGACCATATGGAAAACCATACAAATTATTAAATCACATAATATATGTACTTCAATCAAACTAGAATGAAGTTGAAAATCAAAAGAGGGAAAATTGGAAATTTCTCAAACATGTGGGAATTAAACATTACACATAAATAATGTTTCAAAGAAAAAATAATGGGAAAACAGGAAAATACTTAAAGATGCCTAATTTTAAAAATGAACATACCAGAGTATAGCAAATAGCATAGCAGTGTTCAGAGAAAAATGCATACCCTCAAATGTGTGAATAAAAAAGAGGAGAGAATAAAATCAGCAAGATGGCCCTCATTTCCCAACAGAATCACAAATTTAAATTAATGGTATGCAGAACAAAATACCTTTGTGAAAATTCTAGAATTTTAAGTTAAGAAGTTGTAGTGTGCCAAGTGAGCACAACACCCAGAACAGTCACACTGAAATGCTTAAGAAGAGAAATTTTACTTTATATTCAACAGCCCCCCTCCTAAGCCTTCATAGATCAGCTATGGAAGAGAACACACTGGCTTGTAACTTAAACATCAGGGGGAAAAAGGAGTTATTATCAGATGTTCTGGATTTTCAAAGGGCTTCCCAGGGGACAGGTTTTTGTTCCACCTCATTCAGAATGCTGATGGAACTGGCATAGTTTGTATACCTGGGGGCTGCTGAAAACAAAGATGAGCAGGAATTGGCTTCCTGTGTCTAGCACAACTCAGTGCAATCAGGAGAAGAGATATAATTTGAGGCTTCTCTCTTGCCAGGAATGGAGAAGAGTAGTGTATGGCTGGCATTTGTGGCCTTTCAGAGGGCTTCCCAAAGGACTGATATCTGTTCCATATGATTTGGATACTTATTGGAAGCTAACATATTTGAAATTATTGATGACCACTGAAAACAGAGGAGAAATGGGTGGCTTGATGATGTAGACTCAGAGAATTTGCAGTGCTACTGGCAGACATCAAACACAGAAACAGATTACAAGCTGCTGAAAAAGAAATTGGCAATACTCTCTTATACAGAAATTGCACACACAAGTCCAGGGAACATGCATAATCACAAATAAAATTTATCAGAAGTCTTCAGAATTGTTAACTGGACTGATTGGTGGAGGTTCTTCTCTGTAAAGTCAGTTCTATAAAGATAGTAAGAGGTCTATAAAAATAGAGAAAGATGGGTATATTTTAGAATATATAGATATCAACAAAAAGTTATGACACACACAAAAACAAAAGAGAAACATGGACCAATCAAATAAACAAATTAAGCTTCCAGAAATTGACTTTAAAGGAAAGGATGTATAAGAATTATCTGATACAGAATTCAAAATGGCTATCATAAAGATGTTTTATGAGCTCAAGAAAATTGTTCATAAAGTGCGAATATCATCAAAAAGATGATAGAAAATATAAAAGTTAAACAAATTTTGGAGCTGAAAAATGTAATAATTAAAACATTCAGTATAGGGGTTCAATAGTAGACTTGATCAAGCAAAAGAAAGATGAAGTAAACTCAAAGATGGGTCCTTTGAAATTATCCAATCAGAAAATCATAATAAAAAAAGAATAAAAGGAATAAAGGAAGACTTAGAGAGTTATAAGTCTCTATTAGGAGAACTAATATATGCACAAAGTTATCCCCTCGCAGGAGAAAAGAGAAGGAAATAAATCTGATTGTTGGCATCTTCTCAAATCTGGAAAAGGACATGGGCATTCAGATTCAAGAAGTGCAATAGTCTTTAACTAGGACAAACCCAAAAAATCTGCACCTTAACAAAATATAATTAAATTGTCAAAAATCAAAGGTAGAGAATTTTGAAAACAGCAAGAGATAAGACTCATTACAGCAAGATAACTTCCTTGTCAGTGGATTTTTCAGGAGAATGCTTATAGGCCAAAATGGAATGAGATGATATGTTCACAGTGCTGAAAAAAATAAATAAATGAAGAATACTATATCTGTAAAAGTATATTTCAAAAATGGAGAGAAATAAAGACTTTCTAAGATAAATAAAAGTTAAGGAAGATCGTTACCAGTAGACCTGCCTTACAAGAAATGCTAAGGGGAATTCTTCAAGTTGAAACAAAAGAACAATAAAAAGTGACACAAAAACATGAAAAAATATAAAGTTTGTTGGTAAACGTAACTATTTCAAAAAATATAGAATACTGTAATATTTTAATAGCGGTGCATAAATTACTTTTTATACTGGTATGAAATTAAAATCACAAGGAATAAATGATAACTATAACTATAAAGATATGTTAATTGATACACAATATAAACAGATGTAATTTTTTATAACGATAACATGAAGTGTGTAAAAGGAATATTTGTAAATGAAACTGTTACCAGATTAAAATCAAGTGTTATGTCCAGGTGCAGTGGCTCATTCCTCTAATCCCAGCACTTTGGGAGGCTGAGATGGGTGGATCACTTGAGATCGGCAGTTCAAGACCAGCCTGACCAACATGGAGAAACCCTGTCTCTACTAAAAATACAAAATTAGCTGGTCGTGGTGGTGTATGCCTGTAGTCCCCACTACTTGCTACTCAGGAGGCTGAGGCAGGAGAATCGCTTGAACCTGGGAGGCGGAGGTTGCAGTGAGCCAAGATCACGCCACTGCACTCCAGCCTGAGCAGCAAGAGCAAAACCCCATCTCAAAAATAAAATATAAAATAAAATAAAGTGTTATAACTATAAGCTGTTTTATGTAAACTTCACAGTAACCACAAAGAAAATATGTATGGGAGATACACAAAAGAAATAAGAGAGATGAGATTATTGCATGACACTAAAATGACAATAATATACAAATAAGACAGTAAGAGAAAAAGTGGGGCAAAAAAATCTATAAGTCAATAATAGTAACACCTTCACTATCAATAATTACTTTAAATATAAATAGCTCAAACTCTCCAATTAAAAGAAAGTGGTAGAAAGAATTTTTTAAAAAAGAGATCAAATTATGTGCTGTCAACAAGAATCTAATTTAGATTTAAGAACATACATAAGCTGTAAGTGAAAGGATGAAAAATCATATTCCATGCAAATGATAACCAAAAAAGTGAGGGTGGCCATATTTATATTAGATAAAATAAACTTTAACTCAAGAAATGTCAAACCAGATAAAGAAGAACATTAAATGTTTTTTAAAAAAGGTCAATCCCTCAGAAAGATGTAACATTTATAAGTATATATGCACCCAGCATCAGAGCACATGAATATATGAAGCAAACATTGAAGGAACTGAATGAAGGAATAGACAACAATGATGACAACAAAAAAAATATTTGGGAGATTCAAAACTTATCGATAATGAATGGACTTCAGACAGAATATCAAGCAGGAAAAAAAAAAAAAACTAGAACAATGCTATGGAAATGTGGATCTATCAGACGCATACGGCACATTTTACCAAAGAGCAGAATACACATATTGGTCAAATGTACCCAGAACATCATTCAGGATAGATCCCATGTTAGGTCATAAAACAATTCTTTAAAAATTTACTATTAAAGTCATACCAAGGATATTTTCTGATCACAGTGGAACTAAATGAGAATTTAATGGCTGAAGGACAAGTAGAAAATTCACTAATATGTGGAAATAAAGAAGCACACTCTTCTTTTTATTGCATTTTAGGTTTTGGGGTACATGTGAAGAACATGCAATATTGTTGCATAGGTACACACTTGGCAGTATGATTTGTTGCCTTCCTCCCCTTCACCTATATCTGGCATTTCTCCCCATGCTATCTCTCCCCAACTCCCCACTCATAAATAACCATGTATCAAAGAACAAATTAAAAGGGAAATTAGAAAATACTGTGAAAGAAATGCAAACGAAAACATGATATATCAAAATTATGAGAGGTAGCAAAAATAAAAGTAAGAGGGAAATATGCAGTGATAAATGATAACATTTAAAAAGAGGAACAATCACAATTTTTTTTCAAAATAATAACTTTATACTTCAATGAAATAGAAAAACTAAGCTCAAAGTTACAGGAAGGGAGAAAATGATTAAGATGAAAATATAAATAAACAGCTAATTTTAAAAAATAAAAAATGAAGGAAACAAAGCTTTCGGTTTTTGAAAAGATTAACTAAATTGACTATTGGCCAGGTTAATTAGGAAAAAAGAAAGAAGGCACAAATAAGGAAAGAAAGAGAAGGTATCAAAATTTGTGTTACAGAAATTAAAAGAATTATAAGAGACTGTGAATCTTACCATAAATCGTAATTTGCCTACAAATCGGATACCTAAGAGAAATACATTTCTAGAAAAATATAACTTATCAAGACTAAATCATGAAGAAATAATAATTCTGTCAGAACCATAAATAGTAAAGAGTCTAAATCTAATGATCATATATCTCCCAACAACAACAACAATAAAACCCAAAATCAAATGGCTTCTCATGGATTCTACCCAATATTTAAAGGAGAAAGGCAATCTCTATCAAATGCTTCCCCCAAATACGAAAGAAGTAAATAACTCCAAGCTTATGAGGCCAGAATTTACCTCATGACAAAACCAGAAAAGACTTTACAAGAAAAATATATATCAATATGATTACTATGGTTTTATTGTGTATGTCTCCATGAATTATAATGGAAATTGATAATTCCAATTTATATTAAAATTTTAACCTCAATGAAACCATATTAAAGGGTGAGGCCTTTAGAAGTGATTAGACCATAGGCCATTAAAGATCCTGCCCTCATGAATAGATTAACACCTTATAAAAGAGATTAAGTGGGCAAGTTACCCCTATAGGCCGTTCTATCCGTTTCTTCCTGTGAGGTTACAGTGTTTGTCCACTCTAGAGGATGCAGTAACAAGGTGCCATTTTGAAAGCAGGAAGCAGCCCTTACCACATACTGAGCCTGCTGGCACCTTGATAATGGACTGCTTAGCCTCCAGAACTGTGAGAAATACATTTTTATTGTTTATAAATTATCCAGTGTCACCTATTTTGTTATAGCAACACAAATAAACTATGACAAAATTGGTAGAGAGAAGAATGTTGCTGTAACATATATCTGAAAATATAAAAGTGGCTTTGGAACTAGGTCATAGGTGGATGCTGAAAGTTTTGAAATATATGCAAGGAAAAGTCTGTTTTGTGGTGAATGGAGCATTATGGGTAATTCTCATAAGAACTCACAAGGAGAGAAGAGCTGTACAGAAAGCTGTACAGCTTTTCAGGGATTACCAAAGTGAGTGTAAATAGAACACTGGTAGAAATATAAACCTGAGGAACCACAAAATATCTATGAATACTAATAAATGAGAGCAGCAATACTGTAAGATACAAAATCAATGTGCAAAACAGTTATATTTTGCAAAGAACAATTAGTAAATGAAATCCAAAACAAAATTACATTTAAAGTAACATCAAAAAGTATAAAACACAAGAACAAATTCAATGATTGGAATTCAAAACTCATGCATTAAACACCAAAAATAAAGATATGAAAGGATGTATCATGTTCATGAACAAGAAGTCATACTGTTGTTAAAATAATACTATTCCCCCAAATTGATCTGGAGGTTCAACACCATTCCTATCAAGATCTAACATTTATTTTTTGAGAAATTGACAAACTAATTTTAAAACTTTTATAAAAAGGTAAAAGATGCAGAGCAATCTAAAAATCAATTTAGAAAGCAGAACAAATTTGAAGGACTTGCATTTCCTAATTGTGAAACTAACCATTAAACTACTAATGAAGACAGTGTGGTACTATTCATAATAGATATATAAATAAATGAAATAAAATTCCAGAAAGATGCATTTATGGTACTGCTTTTTGACAATGGCACAGAAATAATCCAATAGGCAAGGAATAGTCTTTCAATAAATGGCATTAGGAAAACAGTATATTCACTATAAAAGATTAAAGTTTTATCCCTACCTCACACCATATATAAAAGTTATCTCAAATTGTGCCAAAGTGCAACACTTAAGATATAAATCTCTAAAACTGTGAAAAGAAAATATTGGTGTAAATCTTTTTGTGATTGGATTGGGCAATGATTTGCTAAACAGAACACCAAAATCACAAGCAACAAACAAATAACAGATAAAATTGACATCATTCAATATAAAAACTTCTGTACTTAAAAATTGCCATCTATAAAGTAAAAATATTCTTCCAAATAATGTACCTGCAAAGGACTTGTATCTAGAATATATAATAAATATTTACAACTGAATAGAAAAGACAAATAACTCACTTTAAAAAATAGGCAAAGTATTCAAATAGATATTTCAATGACAAATGCAGAGCAATAGCCAATAAGAACATTAAAAGATACTCAACATTATTGGCCATTATAAAATGAAAATCAAAACTGCAAATGAGACAGCATTTAACTCTCATTACAATGGCCATAATATAAAATACAGACAGCATTAAATGTTGGTGAGGATGTGCAGAAATTGGAACCCTCATTCATAGCTCCTGTGATTTTTAAAATGGTGCAGCCACTTTGGAAACAGCTTGCCAGTTCCACAAAATGTTACAAATAGAGTTATCATATAAGTTAAAATTCCCATTCCTAGGTACCTACCCAAGAAAAAGAAAATATATACCCACACAAAAATGTATACATAAATGCATTCATAGTAACATTATTGATAATAGTCCAAAATTTCAAACAACCTAACTTCCTATCACATGATCAATGGATAAGTAAAATGTGCTTTACCCACACACTGGAATATTACTCAGCAATAAAAGGAAATTAGTCACTGATACATGATACTGATACTGTCTCATGGACATGAAAATATTTTATCAACTAAGAGAAGCTATTCACCTTCCTGACACCTTACACTAAAATTAACTCCAGATGGATTAAAGACTTAAACATAAGACCTACCTAACACCATAAAAACCCTAGAAGAAAATCTGGGCAAAACAATTCAGGACATAGGCATAGGCAAGGACTTCATGACTAAAACACCAAAAGCATTGGCAACAAAAGCCAAAAAATAGACAAAAGGGAGCTGATAACACTCCAGAGCTTCTGTACAGCAAAAGAAACAATCATTAGAGTGAACTGGCAACCAAGAGAATGGGAAACAAAGTCTCCACTCTACCCATCTGACAAAGGGCTAATATCCAGAATCTACAAAGAACTAAAACAAATTTACAAGAAAAAAAAAAACAAACCCATTCAAAAGTGGGCAAAGGTGATGAACAGATACTTTTCAAAAGAAGACATTTATGAGGCCAAGAAACATATGAAAAAATGCTCATCATGACTGGTCATTAGAGAAATGCTAATCAAAACCCATTGAGATACCATCTCATGCCATTTAGAATGGCGATCATTAAAGAATCAGGAGACTATTCAGGGTTTCAACTTCTTCCTGGTTTAGACTTGGGAGGAGGCAAGTGTCCAGGAATTTATCCATTTTTTCCAGGTTTACCAGTTTATGTGCATAGAGTTGTTTGTAATAATCTCTGATGATGGTTTGAATTTCTGTGGAATCTGTGGTGATATCCCCTTTATCGTTTTTTATTGCATCTATTTGGTTATTCTCTCTTTTCTTTTTTATAAATCTGGCTAGTGGTCTGTCTATTTTGTTGATCTTTTCGAAAAACTAGCTCTTGGATTTATTGATTTTTGAAGGGTTTTTTGTGTATCTATCTCCTTCAGTTCTGCTCTGATCTTAGTTATTTCTTGTCTTCTGCTAGGTTTTGAGTTTTTTTGATCTTCCTCCTCTAGCTCTTTCAATTTTGATGATGGGGTGTCAATTTTAGATCTCTCCTTGCTTCTCATGTGGGCACTTATTGCTATATATTTTCCTCTAGAGACTGCTTTAAATGTGTCCCAGAGATTCTGGTATGTTGTGTTTTC
>CAUYQU010031579.1:0-27268 GCA_963574635.1 Cheracebus regulus
GAGGCTGAGGCAGGCAGATAGCTTGAGCCTTGGAGTTCAAGACTGTAAGGTGTATTGTCGAAACCAAAGTGAGAAAACGGAGACCAATATCAGAAAAGTTAAATTCCAGTTTATTCAGCTCCCGGGCGAGGTTCTATGGTCCGAGGAAGAGGGGCCAGAGAAGTCACGCCCGGCCGTTCTGGGCATGGGGTTTTATAGGGAGTGAGGGCAATAAATTGGTCAGTGAGGAAACGAAGCATAGGCAACTGCATTGGTCATAGAGAGACTGGACCTGGACTTGGCAAGCCGCCATTGGTAGCCCAGTGGGGCTATCAACAGGTAGGCAGGCGAAGGCAATAGATTGATTAGAGGGGAAACAAAACATGGGCAATTGTATTGGCCATAGAGGGACTGGACCCGGATTTGGCGAACTGCCATTGGTTAGGCCCTTGGCAGAATTTTTGAATTTTGGCAGGGCTGAGAACATGATTTAGCGCTGAGTGTGGGGGCTGGGGTTGGAATGTAGCAGTGGGTGTGGGGAGCCCGCATGGAGGGGGCAGGTGCTAAGTAGGATGTCCGGCCTGACAATACAAATGTCGGCCTGCTGATAATAGTGTTATCAGGTGCGGAGGGGTTGGGTGCTGCTCATCCGGCTCCCAGCTAGGCTATCGGCCTTACACTCATTAGTTGCTTGATGAAACAGAGGTTGCTTTATCTTATGATAGCCTAATCGTACAACAGTATTTATGGCACACACTCTAGAGCAAGTCTGGAGGTTTTAAATCTTAACTGTGTGACTGAAGTCATTAAGCTCTGGAAATTGGAAAGACCGGTAGAACCTCCCTCACAGGGCGACAGTTATATTAAGTGAGATAATATACATAAAGTGCTTACTCAGTTTCCGACAACTAGTAAGAGCTCGATAATTGTTAGCAGCAATGTAATAAAGTGGAAATATCCAGGCTTCTCTTCTCCCTCAAACTAAGGAATACCCATTTCTTCAGAAATACCTGTGACTTAGAGAAGAAAATCTTTCTTTCACTACATTAAATTCAGCTTCTTCCATTTTTCACAATATCAGATTTTCAAAAGCTACAGCTATACCACTTATGATATTTATGTCCTTGACCCAGTCCCTTAATCTCTATTGAATTCTCCTATTCCCCACTTGTAACATAGGAGATCAAAGTCACCTACTTTATTGGATTGTTGTGAGAATGAAATTAGAGTATACATGTAAAGCACTTAGCCGAGCCCCTGTACAGAGTTAGCCTGCCAATTTCCTATCACATACTACTGTAAAAACAAACATTGAAAATCAATGGTTAGATGAAAGGATGCTTCCTTGCCCCCGGTAGCCTTCGAAAACTTCCCTCACCTCACTGTGGATAGAAGCATTACTCCTTTTTACTGGAGGAAAGATAAGTTTCAGATGCATAATCAGATGAATAGGCCATGCAGAAAAGCAAATTAAATTAGTTATATGTATTCTCTGTGTGGGTATGTTTGTGTACATGAAAGAGCAAGTAAGAGTTTAAATGGGCCAAAAGGAAGTCATTTAAATTAGAGGCCTATAGCTGTTCCATGATTCCTCTTGGCTTCTGATATCAGTTCCTCCTATTAAATTATTAAGTATTAATGAAAGAAATGTTTAAACAAAACTATTATTAATTTTTAGTCAAATTCTGTGTGTACTTCTGTTTAATTCAAGCCCAAGCTAATGGTATATTCTTTCTCTTCTGCTGAACTTGAAATAGTTGCAAACAAATAACCTGCCTCAAAATAGGTATTCTCTGTGAAATTTATTTTTCAGAAATATTAGCTCATCTTATTTTTTAAGCAAAAAATTTAAAAAGTTTATTGTAATTTGTTAATCTAACTCTGCTGTCAAGTTGGCAGTTTTATTTAACAATATATTGAATATAAAAGCTCTACAAGGCAGGAAGATAGAGTACCAAGCTCTGAAAGCTTGGCAGTTTGACATTTCATGGTAGTCTCAGGCAGAAGTTAATTTCAATGTATATATACTTTATGTATATATACTTTACTTGTATAGGTTAGTGGGAGTGTACATACATGTACATATATCTGTCTTGGAGGTTACACTACAACTAAATTAATAGTAATTTTGTGTGCCCGAGCGTAGTGGCTCACACCTGTAATCCCAACACTTTGAAAGGCCAAGGCAGGCAGACCACAAGGTCAGGAGTTCAAGACCAGCCTGGCCAGTACGGTGAAACTCCATCTCTACTAAAAAAAACAAAAATTAGCCAGGTGTGGTGGTGGGTGCCTGTAGTCCCAGCTACTCGGGAGGCTGAGGCAGGAGAATCACTTGAACCTGGAAGACAGAGGTTGCAGTGAGCCAAGATTGCACCATTGCACTCCAGCCTGGGCAACAGAGCAAGACTCCATTTCAGAGGAAAAAAAAAAAAGAGTTGTTTGTTTTTTAAAATATATTCATGCTTGTATCATAATAATTTATTTTAGAATTGTAAAAGAAATTAATCTTTAAAGATTCTTTAGGATATTAATCCTTGCAAAGCTGTGTACTTTTACACTGGGCTAATGCCATTAGAAAACAGAAACAAAATGTTTAAGTTCTGCTGTGGGTTGAATCGTGTCCCCCTTTAATTCACAGGTTGAAGTCCTAACCCTTATAACCTCAGAATATGGCCTCATTTGGAGATAGAATCTTTCCAGTGGTGATCAAATTATAGTGAGTTCATTAAGGTGGATCTTAATCTGATTGATGTCTTCATAAAAAGGATAATCTTGGGCACAGCGTTGTGCATGAAGGGAACACAGTGTGATGAGATCTAGGGAGAAGATGGCCATCTATGAACCAAGGAGAGAGACCTAGAACAGACCCTTCCCTCCCAGCCCTCAGGAGCCAACCCAGCAGACACTTAGATTTTGGACTTCCAGCCTCCAGAACTGTAAGAGAATACATTTCTGATGTTTAAACTATCCAGTCTATGGTTACAACAGCTCTATCAAACTAGTACACATTCCCTTAAAGGAAGTACATACAGTGCCTTATAACAATAAACTACATTAAAACATACTAAAGGAAGTAAGACACAAAAAGAAATTGATTGTTCGCATATACTGACATTTGAAAAGATCTAATACATGTGAAATTAGTCTTGAATCAACTCATAACATAGAGGCTTCTCTCAAGAGTCCCAATTCGTCATTAACATCCATCAAAAAAATAATCCAATTCCTCCTAAAATACTTAAGATGGGAGATAGGAAAGACACTGCATGCTGAAAGTTGGAAAGATACCCACTTGTCTTTAAATAAAATGAAAAACTTCTCTCTCAGACATGCTGAATTATATTACATACACTCCACTGCATATATTCTAGTAAAAAAAAAAATCCATGACCAGTGTTCTGTGTAAGTACAGTGATATATTCTGTAGCCTAGGATTCATAATTTACTTTAGGCAGCTTAGGTCTCTTAAAATATCTCCCGAGGGTTGAGGTCTTCATCCAGCTGTTAGCCCTATTAGGAAGTAGACTAAAGGATTATAAGGCTTTATAAATCCTAAAGTTGTTGGGGCTGGTAATTCGCAAGCAGTAGATGCAGAAACCACATGGAGAAGCTCAGAGTGCTGGGAGAACTCAGGAAGGCGAGAGGCTCTAGAAGCCTCCAGATTAATCTTCCCAGGAAGAAGCGGAGACACTAATGCTTGAGAAACATAAAAACAGACTACAAAAAGCAGTAAGGAAAAAAACCACATTATAGCTTTTACTTATTTTGGTGGACTTTTATTTTCAAATCACACAATTGTCTAAGATGATTTAATACACAATTACATAAAAAATGAAATTAACATGTTTTTAAAAGCATAAAAGCAACTGCTAAATAAAGCCATAACATTTTTCTCTGCGCTACCAAAGTAATGAACCATATTTTTCATTTCTAACTGTGCCTCTGTGTCATGAGTATGGAATTTGGGGCAGGAGGGGGGTAGGGAAATATACCTTCGCTACTGAGAGACTGTGTCACAGCTCCCTGGGAAGTGGTTCAGAGTGCAGTGAGTTGAAGAACAAAACAGCAATCCTTAAGAACCATGCCACTATGACACCAAATACCTAAATACTACAACAAGTTGCAGGGGAAAGACCAGAGCAAATAAAGGATGGCACAGGGCTCACATTTTGTATCTTGGTACCTGTTTGCCTGAATAAAGCTGACTTCTGAATCAAGATGTTGTTCTGTTTTAATGTAGAAAAGTATTGTCACTGAAAACCTATACATACCTATGTATGCATTTATGCACACATGTATGGAACTCGATAGGGCCTCCTGACTTCATCTATGTGCACACACACAGAAATTATATATACACACTTGTAACCACATGCTCCTATTAGAACTTTCCCAATGTCTAGGAGAAATGCTTCCCTTTAATATTCTTTTCTGTAAGGTATTCTCCAAGTTTCTGAGAAAAAAAAATTGTGGAAGCATGTCTTATTTTCAGGATGATTTTATAGAGAGCCTCTCCCAATGTAGTGTGAAATAAAAGTAATGGTTCTACTCAAAGATTAAATAAACATAAGCAGACACAGAACTTCCACCATACTCCAGAAGTTGTGCTTGGGTTGGGAATGGAAATGAATCCATAGAACTTTGGTCCTGCCCTCAGTGAGATAACAGTATAACAATAATAATAGTTATTATTTTTGCCATTTCTTAAATAATATCTAATACAGGTTACCACTGCACAGATACATGCCCAAAGAATATATCCCTAGATGGAAGAATGCAATGTAATGATTTTTTTTTTCTCTGTCACTCAACTACTGCATGGCATTTGGTTGATGAACCTGTACAGATTGGGGGTGACAACCCCATCACTACATGCTTGCTCTGGCAAGATAAGCTTTAGTCAAAGGACCAAATCTGTGTTTCATGGACACTTGTTTATATGTTCTATGATTTAAAATGGGTAGGGAGAAAAAAAATCAAATGAGCAATTATGTTTCACATCTAGGCTTAATTAAGGTTTTATGTAAAAGTACAGAAAAAGTGTATATATGTACATACATCAATATCAAGTGATTGTTTGTTGTACTATCTCAGTGGGGGAACAGAATAATGTATGAGATAGATCAGATATCTGATAGGGGGACCTGAAGGCCTCTTTTTTTACATAATGGTGCAGTGTAGTGGTCTGTGGAGATTTTCTTTAAGGACGCAGGCCATAATCTAGTCCAATTTTAGTTATCTTTGGTTTGGGGCCTGGGTATTTGTGTCACTTGAGGGAGTTTGTGAGAATTTTGGTTTTCCAGGATGATATCTGAACTTGCACAATCATGAGGGAAATTATCTGTGGGAAGAGGAAGAACCGGAGATAACCAAAGGCCTTTAAACCAGAACTAGGTAGATTTGCATGTGTTTCTGCATATGAAGAAGTATGTGCCCATGTGTGTTTTCTTGTGCATTTGTTTACATGTATTTGCATGTGCTTGTGTATGTATGTTTGTATTTATGTGTTTATATATGTCTGTGTCCTTGTGTGTGTCTTATATGTGCATGTTTGTGTTTATGCACATGCTATGTGTGTGTTTAGTGTATATGTGTGTTTGTTAGTGAACTTTCCAAAGGTGGTTTAATGTCTTTTCAGCCAGCTCTCAAAGGCTTGTGGGTTTGAGTTTTTGGATTTTTATTTTAATTAACTAATGGAATATCTACTTTCACTAATTAATTCTATTCTGTTAACTCTTTTGGCTGGTTAAATATCAAGTAAAGAGCTTTGTTAAATATAAAATGTTAGACAAAAGCTCAGGATCATTCCTTAGTATTGTCACTCTTGCAAACTTCAGATGGAATGCTGCTCTCAAGTCTGGGTTGCCAATTTTGAGTTCAATTTTTTTTCTTCCGTATTTATTGTGTTAGTACATCACATAAAATTTAAAGGAATTCATGCTTTCTCACAAATTGTTAACCTCATATTTTCTGGTCATAGAAGGTATAATTTATAAGATTATTGTTAACATGTTTTGAAAAATAGAGAAAATGGAGATTACTTGAAACCCCACAGTATCATCAGATAATATTTGAATAGGCAGATAGAATTGCACCCACATCAATATGAACTGAGTATTAGATAACATAATACTCTTTCTCCTGCTCTAATACATCTCTCCAGGAATTCTACTGTTTCTCCATCATCATAAATTATTTTCTCTTTCTTGGATCTTAACTGTAAGTATAGTATATGCTGCTATATTGCATATTAGTTTTTTAAATCGATTCTTGATCCTACTTTCTCTGCTAACAGTGTCTTTATTTCTTCCCTTTTCCTTATAGAACAATGTCTTAAAATCATCAACTGCATTCACTGTCTGTTGAAATACACTCCAATAAAGCTTTAGAACCCACCCTTCAACCATTCCACCAAAAAGATTTTATCAACGTTATTAATGACTTCCATGTTGTTAAATCCAGTTGCCTATTCTTAGTCTCATCCTACTGGACTTATAAACAGCATTTGACTCAGCAGGTCACTCCCGTCTTCTTGAAATATTTCATTCCTTGGCCTTCCAGGATAGTCTTGCTCCTGACTCATTAACGGTTCTTTTTCAATCTCCTTTGCTATTTCCTTTCTTGTCTTTGACCTCTTAGTGCTGGAGTTCACCAAGTCTCACTCTTTGGACAATTTGCTGTATGAAATCTTGCACCCCACCCTACTCCATGCCCATCATATCCAAAGTGATCTCATCCCGTTTATAGTTCTATTTTTATGAGACTCAACTTTACATGAGATTTTCCCAGAACTCCAGACTTAAATATTCAACTGCTTACTTAATATGTCCAACTGGAAATCTAATAAATATCCCAACCTTGACATGTCCAAAATGGAATTCCAGGTCTTACCTCCCAAGTGGTCCTAGCTGTAGCCTTCCCAATCTCAGTTAATGGTAACTCCATCCCTCACTTTTTCAGGTCAGACTCTTAGAGTGGTCCTTGATTTGTTTGCTGTCTCCCTGCCACCACTTCATAGCCAATTATTTCCATCATTATGTTTTAGAAATATTTCAGTAACCTGACCACCGCTGCCATGTCCACTGCTCTTGCTCTGGTCCAGGTCACCACCATCACTCCCCCTGGAAATGATCGCATTGGCCTTCTTAGCAGGTTGTCCTCTTTTGATTTTTGCCCCCTGCAATCTTCGTTCTTAAAAATGGCAAATCAAATCGTGTTGACCTTTATTTCAAATCCCTGCAATGGCACTCTGTTTCACTCAAAGTAAGGGTCCAGTACCTTACAATGACCTATGCAATCTGCCTCCACTGACTTTTCACTCTTCTTTCCTATTCCTTCTATGCTCTAGTATACTGGCCCCCTTGCTGGTTCTAGACATGCCAGGCATCTCCTCATCTCCAGTCCTACATTACTTTCTGTTCTCTCTTTCTGGATTACTCATTCCCCAGAAAGCTACAGGACAAGCATGGCTTTTTAACCAAGATTAATTAAATTCAAATTATTTATTGATTTATTAGTTAAGCATCTCCACTGCAAGTGACAAAAAGTCTAACTCCACTTGCCTAATCACAAATGATAATGAGTTGTGTGATGGGATAAGTCCCAAGGTACGGTAGTTAAGTTCAGGAATCCACATTGTCCTTAAGCTTTGGCCTCTACGTTTCTGAACTCTGCACGTTGACTTCATTTATCGGAATCTTCAGGATGGTAAAACTGCTTCTAGTAAAAATCACATGTTTTAGAAATATTTCAGTAACCTAACCACTGCTGCCATGTCCACTGCGATCATATATTTGTCTAGGAATCAATCACAGTGACACAAGGAATAAGCTATGATGATTGGCCTTTTCCAGAGGCAAGTGTCCACTCTCGTGGACAGATGGAATCCCATGTACGAGATTGGTAGAAAGCATATCTCTACATTAAAATTGTGTACCATTACTGGAGTGAGTTAGGCACACAATGGAGGCAAACAATAAATATCTACTATTGTTATATTTCACACATAATTGTTAAGAAATCCATTTTAATGTCATATGAAGCCATACAGAATCCCACAACTGATCTGAGCACTGCACTGCTTCCAATTACCTGTGAAATAAATAGAGTAAATCTTTTTACCTTATTTTTCCTATTGGGGAAGTCAGCTCAATGATATCCAGTTAATTGGTGCTGAAAGCTTGTTCTTATCTTTATTCACTGATCATTCTTTCCATCTGTAACAGAAAATTTAACACTCAACATCAGTTTTTACAGCGATCCACCAGCCACTATGCCAATTATTAATGCCCTTTGTTCAAATGTTCTAATGACCCAAGATCCACAGTACATTTGACAAACACATTTGAAATTTTTGAGGCTTTCACAAAAAGGCTGTCAGCTCTTACCCAATGAACTACTGCTTAGATCTCCCACTGTGAATCTTCTGGTCTTTCTTTTGTTTTGCTATATACCTACACTGTTGTCAAGGATACCCAGCTCTCCACTCTCTTGTTTGAACAGTCCACAAGGTGTTCTATTAAAAGTCCCAATTAAATGTGTACAGCCATTCACCTGTACATTCATCTCCTTACTCCCTTGCCCACCCACACACAACCAACTATGTGATCTAAAAAATACCAACAGGTCAAAAGTCATCAAGAGAATGAACAAAATATTTGGAATCTCTAGGTATTACACAATAGCCATGGCAATGTTATCTCAGATAATTGCTGCCCTAACAAAGCAGAATAAACTCAGATTGAAAAGATGTAAATAAAAGAGAGAGCAAGGGAAAGAGGAACACTTTTTCAATTGTATAACTATTGCATTATTGGTATTTTAAAGATTAAAAGAATGTTTTCAGTGTAAAACTTATTGCTCTATGTTGAGCAAGAGAGAAGTTGTTGAGATAAGGAGAAAAGCATTTCTATCATATAAAATTATAGAAATACTTGAAATTTAAATTACATTGCATACTTAGTAAATGTCTATTTTTATAGAGATCCTTTTAAATTTATGAAGCAGTATAGGGTAGTGGTTAAGGGCACAGGCTTTGGACTAAGACAGATATTATCATTTTCATCATTCCTGCTTGCTACTTGAATGTCCTTGAGGAGGGCATAACCCTATTTGGGACTCAGTTTCATGATCTATAAAATGAAATTATTAAAATTATTAATAATAGCACCTACCCCATGGCATCTGGCAAGGACACAATAAGATAATGCATGCAATGGGCTGAGTACAGACTTTCCCCAAAGAATCAATGGATGTTAACATTCATTAAATAATGTACAATGTCATTAAGGAGGTTGTGAGCAAATAATTCCTTTTGTTTTATATTTAGGCTTCTGTAGTTTTATAGAATTTATATGACTATTTTTAATATTTTGTATAATGATTTACATATTTCCATTGTGCTATGCCTGGTGTCATGCAAGCATAAGA
The DNA here is from genome assembly GCA_963574635.1 of Cheracebus regulus. Classification (NCBI taxonomy): domain Eukaryota; kingdom Metazoa; phylum Chordata; class Mammalia; order Primates; family Pitheciidae; genus Cheracebus; species Cheracebus regulus. The sequence goes on from CAUYQU010031579.1 coordinate 9,409, forward strand.
CAAAAAGGCAGTCAAAAAACCTGGGGACACTTAGCCTAGAGAAGAACAGGCTCAATGGGGACATGATGGTGGCCAATGTGAGGAAGAAGTTACATATATCCTGCGTCATTACAGGGAATAGAAATAGACGTGTGAATGGAATGTTCGGGAAGGCAGATTTTGATTCATTATAAAAAGCAATGGCTCATCCTGAAATTCAAAACCAGTCTACAATGCTAAGGTATACTGCTGGACAAAATCAGCTCTTTTTCTTTAGGGATTTCCAAGCAGAGGCTGGGCAAAATGTTAGCCAGAAAACCATAGAGGAGATGAATTTGAAGAATAGAGTTTGAGCATGGATTAGGTGAGATAATTGATAGTAACCCTTCCTGCTATTGGATTCTGTGATTCTTATTCATAAATACAGGTTAGAGATTTTTTACCCTGATAGGCTCATATTCATTGAATCATTCAGGAAACCTTTGGTAGCTCACATGTGTAATCCCAATACTTTGGAAGGCCAAGGCAGGAGGATTCCTTGAGCCCAGGAGTTCTAGGATGTAAGTTATGATCTTGCCACTGTGCTCCAGCCTGAATGAAAGAGTAACACTCTGTCTCTTAAAAGAAAAGAAAAGAAACCTTTATTGGTACAATGAGAAACACCATCAGACAATATTTATTATGAGCATGGACCATGGAGTCTAATATGCCTGAGCTCATTCCTGGCCTTGGCATTTAATTTATTGTGATGTTATGCAAATGACTAAATTTCTCTGAAGCATTCATTGATTCATATAAAAATGGAAGTAATCATCGTTTTGGCTCACAGAATTTTTGTGGATATCAAATAGAATATAGAGTGGAATAACCACAGCCCAATTCTTGGTATCAAGTAAGTACTTGGTGAATATTTGCTACAATTACTATTAACAGTGAATGAATGAAAGTACTGAGATATGGAGGATTGTAGGTGAATTACTTGATATCTTAGTTCTTAAGAATTTAGTGAAAAAGTATTGAACACCCATATCTAGAATCCAAAGTAGTAGGTAATATATACACACATTTCTGTAGAAGTTGACTGATTTATTTGGCATATGTTTTTATATATTTATAACAGGAAAGAAGTATTTGACTTCATGGAGCTGATGTGATGTTATGCCAGAAAAAAGAATGGCAAACAAACACATAAACAATATAAAATAGGGTAGCAGGCATAAAGAGTGGCACGGGTGTAGCATGTGTGGTCAGGACCCACCTGGCTGAGGGGATAATATGATCGTATACTTGGGAGATGAAAAGAAATTTAGAGGGAGGAAAGACGATTTCCAGATGCAATCATTAAGGTAGCCCTCATGGGGAAAAAATAATATTAGAGTTGATTCTTTAAGGGTGGGTAGAATTTAATGATCCATCCATTACTCAATTCACTTAGCTAGTATTTGATGAGTATATGACAGTCAGTGGAAACAGTAGTGGAGGTGCAAGAGATCATTCTTATGTGGAACTTCAGATGGAGAACATAAGATGACAGCTGTCACCATCAAATGGAAGACAGCAACAATAGTAACAAAGATAATAAGCACATTTCTTGCAGAAGATCTAACAATTAATTGATGGGAGAAAAGGCTTTAATAAAAAACTTACCTAAAGGGTTGAAAGGTTTAAAATTTCTAGGCTGAGGACATAGAACTTTGTCAGTAGACACTAGAGAGTGGCTAAAGGTCCTTTTGAGCAAGGAGATAATATAATCAAATTTTTTAAAAAATCAACCCAAGGGCAATTAGGAAACTCTTTCAATACTTATGCATGATAGTATAGAATTACTTGCTCATTCATTCATTCACTCATTCATTCATTCATTCAACAAGTACTGATCCTATGTGTCCAGTCCAATGCAAGAAGATTAGAAGGAGAAATAGGAAAAAAAGAATTACATATACAAACAAGTATGAAACAAACTTGTTTGAAGTCAACACATGAAGAAGACTATAATTTCAAGTGAAGTAAAAGTTTAAAGAAATAACTGTAAATGTGTTTTCTCTATTCTTTGTTAGAAAAATAGAATATCCTTTTTAAAAATCCAATTATGCCATTTTTCCAACTGTCTACCTTAGTCTGTTATGAGCAATACTTAAAGTTGGACTGAACAGATGACCCCAGATAAAAACACTAGGATAAGAAAAACCTAATATATTCAACCAACCACAATAATTCATATTTTTAAGATTTCATTTAGACTATTATGAATAATTTTAATATACAGCCTCTAAAATTTATGAACTGTAGTTAGATGACATTTTCAATTCACAAAGGCAAATGAATGTATTTAGATGATATACAATCTTCCTAATGGTGGAACTTTTTAATATAAAGTTTTTATTGTAATAATTTAAAATGAACACCACATACATTTGTTGAGAAGGCCTCAAGGTCAAAATTTTCAAATGCCGCTATCAGTTTTGTAGCCTAATGCAAACTCATAGTTAAATAAACTAGTAAGATACTATGTTGTTTCTTTTTAAGGCCCAAAATAATGTAAAGTTCCTTTAACATATTTTTTTGCATAGTTGAGACTTTAGACAACCAGAATTAATACAAACATGTACACAAATTTGGCAACAGCAAAATGGGAATTATGCTTGAAAATACTTGGGGGCTGTTTCCTCAGCCTACAGTGGCAACCCCTGCTGTAAGATAGTCTCCGGTCAAAAGATTGCAAGGGTTGAAAAGAGTAGTGAGGTGTCTTTTATGACCCAACCTCCAACCCAGCCATGAGTAATTACAGCAGGAGCAAGATACATGATCCAAGCTGGATTTTGTGAATTCTAGCAGATTTTCTTCTGGAAACTTGGGTAATAGGCATTGGGAAGTAATGCATAAGGAAGTTCTGAATAATTACCGGCAATATATCATACTGGTGTCTTGATTTCTGTGCTTTCTGAGGTATGGATTGTTCCTCATATGTGGATTTTTTTAGATGACCAGTATCTCTGCAGTAAAATTTGTCTTGTTCAGGTTCATTTTAATTAGAGTTCATGGTTTGCTACCTAAAGACAAACAAAACAAAAAGACTTTAATCTGAACAGTCATTTTACCGTTGCAATCAATAAAGGTTTAAATTTTTTAATTAATATTATACAGTCAGTATAAAATATTTTTTCAGCTCAAGAAATTATGTCATTGGTTAAAAACTGATTCTCATGACTTTGAAGCCACATTTAATTTTATGGCGATTTTAAGATTTTGCAAAGTATTACATAGATTCTCTCATGTGTTCTTCTACCATGTAAAAACCGAGAATAAAGCAAATTCCTAGTGCAAGCAAAGGAAATGCAGCCACAAATATAGATGATCTTGAACTCTAAATCAATTGGAATAGATTTTAAAACAGAACTAGGACAAGTCCTTTTAGAAATGAAGTTAGGGCAGAAAATGGTACTTCCAGGGTAGTGTTGTAATTTGGATGTGATTCGTTTCAGCCCATTGCTCGAATTATTCACAAAATTTTCCTTCTTCATTTAGTTCTCTGAACTGTTCAAGGATATGTTTATCAGCAGCAGGAAGAAATGCCTGGTAGCTTTAGAAGATTGCCCTGTCTCTTTGCATTACTTCTTTCAACTCTGATGTTTACTTCGATTTTTAAAATGACACTGAGAGGATCTGTAGGTTCTGAAGGATTTTGTTAAGAGAAACTCAATGTCACAGAGACTAAAACTCTTCCTGAACAACAACAATCAGTTAGTAATCCCTTTCTCTTTGTCCATTACACGTCTTCCTTTTATTTGTTGTTGTTTCTTGCTTTAGTGGTACATATTAAAAATTAATGGCTGTTTCATGATTTTAGAAGAGTATCCACTTTTCTTTTATTAGCAGGTGTAATTCATGAAAAGTATACTGCAGAAACCTCCATTACACTGTCCCTTTCCGATAGAATTCAACTGAGAGATGTTATTGCTGTTTATTAATTGCTCGGTCTGCACTGTCATGGTTGATGATGTTAGCACAGACCCTCCATTGAGTTACATTCTTGTATTCAATTAGGGACTGTGTATTATTGTACATGCTAACACTGTAGAATCACGGATGCTAGCCATCTGGTAGATTTGATTTTTTTCCCCCTCATAGTCCTCAAAAATGGAGCAATTTACATCAGTACTCCTAGAGAGACTTACAAAATAAAATAAGCACATAAGCACATCAGTTGCAGGTTTAAAAACAAGGACAGTGTAAAATTTAAATTTGAAGATTCTATCAAAAGTATTTGCATAATTAGAATCACTGGACGTTTTAATCAATCTAGGTGGTCACGTATCCGAAGAAGATCAGAAATGGTGCCGGTTTATCATGTCAGAATGTTTTTCTCTGGTTAAATGGAAGACAGTGTTACATTGTTAAAAGATCAGAGTGACTAAGAAAGATGATAAAATCAGGTGGGCTAAAACTCCCCCAGGAGAAGAAGATGCATGAATGGCAAACCGGTCCTAACAGGACATTTAGGAAAGGAAGAATGCTACCTGCTCCTCACTTCCTTCCCTCCCAGTACCAAATAATTGCTGATACTTCCAATACAGAGCAGCTTTTCAGAATAAAGAAGCAAAGCAGGAAAGATACCTGGCTTGCAGCAGCGTTTAATTTCTCAGGCTCTTTTCATGAATTATTCTAAAAAGATGTTCTCTGACAAAATGGATCCTTTCTAAGTTACCTCAATAATGCATTATCGTAGCTGAGCAATCATTTACCTTTGATGACTCGACATTCACCCTGGTCAGTGTTGTCACTTAATGTTAATGTGAATTGAAGATCTCCTGCTTTTAAACAATCATCACCTTCTCTTTGAAAACAGGAGGCATACACCCCATTGCTCTGCCCAAATTCCAGGTTAGGTAATAAAATTCTGTTACCTAAAGACCCCCCGCAGTTTCAATTAGAAAAATCGTTGTGCCTCACTCCTCTACCTGTGGAGCTATATAAGGGTATGTAGCGCACTGCTAAACAGCAAACTTGTTTCACCCCAGAAGGAACTGCTCTTTATCATCATCCTTAATTAATATTTATTGGGTAGCCATAAGGTGAGTGGCTTGGGATAAAGTGACTTGGTAATTAAATGTTCTTGAATGCCAGTTGTCCCCTCCAAGAATGAATGTGGATGACCAAAGTTTGAACAGTCTATTCATTATCACAGAAATAGCATCTATGCTTGTAATATGGTGCTACCTTGCCCGCTTCTGATATCTGTCCATCTGGTACACCTCTAATCAAAATTATTTTTCATATCATTGGTTCCTAATACCCTCAGAATTATGTCGAGAAGCTCTTTTTGGGGACTGACCAGTTTGAGCTGGCCTTTTGGCTCCCACCAATTGCAAATTACAAATATCTGCTCTTCTGCAGGGCTGGGAGGGGGTGAGTTTGTTGTCCTAATGAGCAGCATGCTTTTAATGTTGAAACAAGACCTCTGTGTTTCTAGGATTACATTGTCGTCTGTGCCATCTGCTCTTCTTTTTTGCTATCTAGCTCTGTTCACAGGATGCAGAGGCAATGGGAACTTTTAGAAAGAATTGGGTTTAATGCTTCCTTTCTCCATTCTCCAGACATTGTCTTGATTTGTAGACTGACTTGAGAACTGGCTAGTGAAGGACTTTTTACGTCAATGATCATGCTTCCTTCTTGCCCTGTGCCTGCTATGCTCGGAGTCTCAAGATTTCATATTTTCTGACATAACTTCCAAGAAGGTGCGACATTGCCAGGGGAAGTAAATATTTCAGGGATGACCCTGTTCAACTATCCCTCTCTTTGAGGCATCGACCCTGACCCTCTGACCTAAACATTTTGTTCTGTGCAGGTGTAAATTCACACATCCTAGGCACAGGTGCCAGCAGATACGGGGGATAAACAAAACAGTTTTCTCTTAGAGCTTACACTCTAGCACTGAACCATGCGGCATCACACAAGATGCACCCTTTCGGCTCTCAAGGATGATGACAAAACATGAATTAAGAAAAAAAAATACGCTTTCTATGTTTATTTTTAAAGTTTTATTTCAAATGTTCAAATGTCTCACCACTTTCCTCTTTTTTATTTCAGGAGAGGATGATGTGTGTGGGAGCGAATTACAGAGAGGATGATGATATTCTCTGTATAGGGGAATTATCTTATAAAAACATGTGCGATTGCTTGTATTTTGTTACAGAACCAAGGTTGAGAACTGCATTTACGATAGTTGTAATAAGATTGAGCATTTTTTTAAATCCTGATATATACCGAGATATACCATAGCTACTAGAATCTAGTGACGTTGTTTCCATGCGCTTTTTCCTGCACTCTTCCTTCCCGCAGTTGGGCTCATCCCCTTTTACACCATTCTTCATCCCAATGCATCTTCTGGTCCCTTCCTCTGTGTCCAACGGGATGTTTATCTACTGCTATGATATATCCCTGTAGTCTTAGCATTCTCTTAGAAAGCATCCTTTATTGCCTCACCATAAAGGACTTCTTCCATGTACTGTATCAGGTATCCTTCCAAGGTTGCCACAGTGTAGAAACTCTGGGGAACTTGAGCAAAGGGGAACTTAGTGGAAGGAGAGTGGGAGCTCAGAGAATCACTAGGCAGGCTAGAGCACCAGTGCTAAAAATGGGCATGGGGAATGTCTCCCAAAAAAAGTCCTTCTGTTTTAGAGATGCATACTGAAATATTTATGACTAAAATGATGCTTTTTCTAGAATTTGCTCCATTGTAGGGTGAGGGTAGATAGGATTATAAAAGAAACAAGAATAGTCATGAGTTGATGAGTTTTGTAGCTGGATGATGGGTACATTTGAGTTCATTTTCTGTCCTCACTACTTTGGGGCATGTTTAAAATTCCCATGGAAGAAGACAATCAAAATTAAAAGATGTATCCAAGGCTAGTTGTCCTGAAAGCTACCCACTATTGTATACTAACAGACATGGGTGTCATGACTCTCCCATAGATATGAGATGCGTGCAAAGGAAGATACATTTGGTTCACAGGTATTTGCTCTGCTCCATTCAGTCAGGAGGTCTGTGTGTATGTATATGTGAGTGTGTATAAGTGTGTGTGTGTGTGTTCTCCAAGATGTGAGTGTATTTAAGTATATAAGTGCCTGCATTCTGAGTCGTGTGTATATGTGTGGCTATAGGAATGTGTGTGGTTATGTGGGTGTGGGTGTGAAATAGATCTGGCAATGTGCAAGGCCTGAGAGCAGAGGTGGCAGAGTTGAAGTGCCCTTGTCCTCTGTAGCAGGTCCGTCTCATATTTAGTTGACAACTGTTCTGATAATCACTGCAGCCTTTGAGGTTTCCATTCAGTGAATACTAACCCCAAAATATAAATGTCCTTTTCCCCAAACTGAGTATGTTTTATTATGAAAGCATGATTTGTATGCTGTCACTCAGTGCAGTATAATGTAAAAACATGATCTGCAATGTAGCTTATTGACAATAAATTTTCTATGTTATATCTCAAATTTTTTAAAAAAATAAAAAGAAGTAGGCAGGAACCAAGGTGACCTAGATGGTTAGGAAGGAGGAAAGAGAAAATCATGAGATGGTGAAGATCTTCCTGATAAGGGCATTATAGGTGAAATGAGCCCTTACTTTATTTTCTTTTTCTTCTTTTTTTTTTTTTGAGATGGAGTTTCACTCATGTCACACAGGCTGGAGTGTGGTGGCACAATCTCAGCTCACTGCAACCTCTGCCTCCTGGGTTCAAGCAGTTCTCCTGCCTCAGCCTCCCGAGTAGCAGGGACTACAGGCGTCCATCACCATGTCCAGCTCATTTTTTGCATTTTTAGTAGAGATGGGGTTTCACTGTGTAGACCAGGCCGGTCTCGAACCTTAAGTGATCCACCCTCCTTGGCCTCCCAAAGTACTGGGATTATAGGCATGAGCCACCGCGCCTGGCCTGCACTTACCTTATTTTCATCTCTATCACTGGACAGAAGTCCCAATTCCAGGTAGGTAGTGTCTGATGGGGGGAGCTTGCTTTTCTGCTCGGTTACTAGCTATATCTAGAAGATGAAAGGAAAGTTCTGGAAGAAAATGGGATTCTCCAGAGATGTGGTGAGATGCAATGGGTATTTGAATTCACCAGAGCTGAGGACTTCAGGTCCAGGGGAGAGGGGTATTTCCTCAAAGGGAAGATAGCAAGCTGTTTGGAGAGGGAAAAATAATACCGGTGGCCCCCAGTACTAAATGCCCTCCTCAGTTTGACTCTAAGACTCACAACTGCCGATTTTTTTCTTTAGCTTGAAAATCTTAAGTCATATCTGCTACTAAATAATGAATTTGAGCCGGGTACAGTGGCTCATGCCTCTAATCCCAACACTTTGGGAGGCCGAGGCGGGTGGATCACGAGGTCAAGAGATCGAGACCATCCTGGCCAACATGGTCAAACCCCGTCTCTACTAAAAATACAAAAAAAATTAGCTGGGCGTGGTGGCGCGTGCCTGTAGTCCCAGCTACTTGGGAGGCTGAGGCAAGAGAATTGCTTGAACCCGAGAGGCAGAGGTTGCAGTGAGCCCAGGTCGGCCACTGCACTCCAGCCTGGTGCCTGGTGATGGAGTGAGACTCTTTCTCAAAAAAAAAAAAAAAAAAAAAAAGAATGAATTTGAGACTCCCTTCATGTGATAACCAAGTGTGGACCTTTAGGAACAGCCCCAATTTACCTTTCTTGTTTTCCTCTGGCCCTTTTAGTCCACCTGCAGGCTACAAATACCAGTCACACAATTACTGTCTTTCTTGAAGCATGCTGCTTGCTTCCATTTGCAGATGCCTTGGGTCAAGCATCTCCTTCCACCTGAACTTCCTTTGATTTTCTTCTTTGCCTTACAAATACTTACTTGTTCCTCTCAATCCAAATCACATGACCTGTGTTCCCATTACACTGCATTTTGATGGGCTGGCCTTTCCAATGGTGTTATGGTCAGTGAGGGCACGGCCCTCTCTTCAGGTAAGAGGGTGGGGTACTTGGAAACAGGAAACATGTCCTTCACCTCTGTGTATCTTCTCTACCATGGCAACCAGCACCATATATACCAAATAGTAGGCACCCAATGAGACATATATTTTGAGTCACCCTTTCGTGCTTTGGCAACTTGTTTATGTTGATTGTGAGCTTGGCAGAGATGCATTCACGATGTTGCCACAAACTGCATCTTATTAGTGACAGATTTGTACTGACTCCTCCCTCCCTCTCCCTACTCCCCAAATCCTTCTTTTATGTCCCTTGTTTCTCCCAATCTCTGTCACTTTTCACAATACGCACTGAACCATCAGGACCAATAGTGGGGAATCTTTAGTTGCCTTGAATCAGATTGAGAAAGTGTGAGGACTTGTAACCTCAGTTGGTCCCTGAATCTTTAGTTAGGAAGATCTGGAGACACTGCAGGTAGCCGTACTTAGCCATACCCACTATCTTATTTTTTGGTGGCAATCTTAGAAATTAATATTTATTGAATTAATTATTGCAACAGAAATACAGGTAAAAGAGGGAGTGGTAGGTAAAGTGGAAATATATCAAGAGAAAACTTACTTTTGCTATTATTTGTATAATTGCCACAACCCTAAAAAGAAACGATTTTTCTAAATTTAACACTTGACAAAGATAGTAGGAGACTTGGAAGCAAAAATGAAAAATAACAAAAAGAAAGGTACTAGGTCATGTTGCTTGCTCTAGATATTTTTGGCAGGGCTAAGATGTGCTAGGAATATTTCATTTTGACATGAACTCTGACCACTTTTCACTTGTAATGCAGCCAGCATACATATATTTACTCAAGACAGGGTAGAGTTTGTGGTAACAATAGTGGAATGCACTGTGGCCATATTAAGGATTCGACTCACCCATTTGAGCTGAGTGCATCTACAGCCTGTAGTGAACGAACTTGAGTGACCTATTTCTTCTTTTTTGTTTAAGAATTAGGGCTATAAGCTGCCAAATTATGAATCAGGAACTAATAGGATGAATAGATGCAAGAAAACAGCATGCAACAATTTAATGAAAGAGAAATGTATTATATGCTCAAGACACAAATAAAATGCCACTTTTAGATTACAGTTTTTTCCGATCTATTTATTTACCTCATTTTCTTTAACTGCTATTTCACTCAACTATAACTTTTAATATTCATTGGATAAACAATATAGAAAAGCATGGTTATTTCAAATCTTAGTTGAGCTCCTTCCAACTTATTTTTATATTTCACCATCTATAGTGGAGTATTTACTTGTAATAGGAAACTACATTTTGCATGGATAAGTTATTTTTCTTCTTTCCAAGATGTCTAAAAATATCAGGTTAGAAAGACATATTGGTTAAATGGTTGATTTTAGTCAAAATCACTGAAGCCCCATTGGGATCTACTATTTTACAAAGTGTGGTCCTGGGATGATTGTGTCAGTTTCAGGTGGGGATTCATGCTGAAAATGTATATTCCTGTGTCAATTCTAAAACCAAATATATAACAGTGTCTGTTAATGAACAGAAATCTGCATTTTTAATAACCTTCCAGAATCTGTATACACCAGCTTTTGAGAACTGCTAATCTAGGCATGGACTATAATATTAGCACATAATGTACCTAACAAATAAGCAGATTTTTAAAAATCATCAGTATAACCTCAATCACCTAATATCTCCATAGGAATTCTATTTAATTTATTTTGCTATCTGTAGTGCTTTAAAGGTTAAAATTCACCTTCTTTAATTTTAATAAACAATATGCTATTGTTTGAATGTTGGTCTCCTCTAAAAATTGTGTGGAAACTAAATCTACAAAGTGGATTAAAAAGTAGGGCATGTAAAAGGTGATTGGATTATGGGGACTCTGCCATCATAAATTGATTAATCCATTCATGAATTAATGGCTTAATAACTTGATGGTTTGATGGGTTATCATGGGAGAGGGACTGGTGGCTTTTTAAGAGGAAAAGAGACCTGAGCATAATGTGTTAACAAGCTCCACCCCCCTCACCCTCCACCTCCTCATAATATGTTAACAAGCTCCACCCCCTCCACCCCCTCGCCATTAATTCATGAATGGATTAATCAATTCATGATTGCAGAGTCCCCATAATCCAATTACCTTTTACATGCCCTACCTTTTAATCCACTTTGTAGATTTAGTTTCCACACAATTTTAAGAGGAGACCAACGTTCAAACAATAGTACAGGGTACAGTGATACCCTGTACCACCATCAGACTCTGCAGAGTCCACATCCTCAAGAAGCCCTCATCAGATGTAGCCCCTGAACCTTGGACTTCTCAGCCAACATAACTCTGTAAGAAAAAAAATCTTTTTTTTTTTCTTTTTTTTAATAAATTACCCATTTCAGGTATCCTGTTACAAGCAACTGAAATGGACTAAGGCACAATTCAAGGAAACTTCCCCTCCTTAAGTTTGAAGGCTCTGTTTTAGATTCATCCTCAAAACCAGCTCCTGTCGACTTAGTTGCTAAACCTATTTACACTCTTTATTTCAGCTGTGCTGTTTTTCTCTTTGAAGCTATTCTGTGTCTCTTCTGTTTTCTTCTGATCCAGAAGACCAATGTCCAACCCACCAACTCAACTTCATTCCTTCTACTTCCTAAATCAACACTCATTGCTTTATTACACTAATTTTTATTTAGCATATTTAAAACTCTAAGCATCATAAATTCTTCTGGGGAGGGCCCATAGCTAGTTAAAGTTTAAAAATAGCATTTGAGAGTTTACTTTTTTTTTTTTTTTTTGAGATGAAGTCTCACTCTCTTGCCCAGGCTGGAGTGCAATGGCATGATCTCAGCTCATTGCAATCTCCTCCTCCTGGGTTCAAGCAGTTCTGTCTCAGCCTCCCAAGTAGCTGCGACTGCAGGTGCACGCCACCATTCCCAGCTAAGTTTTGTATTTTTGGTAGATAAGGTTTCACATAACAGTCAGGCTGGTCTTGAACTCTTCACCTCAGGTGATCCACCCGCCTCGGCCTCCTAAAGTGCTGGGATTACAGACGTGAGCCCCTGCACCTGGCCCATATTGTTATTTTCACTAATCAAGGTAATACATTTTATTGGGAAAAATTTAGAAATACAGTAAACAATTGAGTTAAAAATAATTCAGTATCCCACAATGCAAAATCTTTATAATCATTATAACTTTTTTAAATTGGAAGCATATAAAGAAAACTCATTAAGATTACACTGTATATACACTCTCCTTTTTCTCACTTAACAAATCTAACGCTTAACCTGGACAGTGCCTTTGTAGAAATGCCGTTTTTGGAAATGAAAAAAAAATGGTACAGGAGAGTGCAGCGAAAGGAAAAGAGGAAGAAAAGGAAGAAAGATAAACGAGGATGGGGATGAGGATGGCAATTTAAAAGTTAATCTAAATGTATATGTCAGAATAATGTCTTCCTTTTTTTTTTTTAATGGTTGGAAATAAATAACTTGAAAAATTCTATAATGAATTATCTGAGGCACCAGAATCTCACTGTTCAAAGCCAGATATTGGCCAGGAGTGATGGCCCACACCTGTAATCCCAGCACTTTGAGAGACTGAGGCAGGTGGATTGCTTGAGCCCAAGAGTTCCAGACTAGTCTGGGCAACATGGCAAAACCCCATTTCTACAAAAAATACAAAAATTAACCAGACGTAGTGGCCCATTCCTGTAGTTCACGCTATTCAGGAGACTGAGATGGGAGGATCACTTGAGCCCAGGAGGCAGAGGTTGCAGTGAGCTGAGATCATGCCACTGCACTCCAGCCTGGGAGACAGACTGAGACTGTCTGAAAAAATAAAATAAATAAATAAAATTCAAAATAAAAGCCAGGTATCTCTGATGTTTGACAACTTCTTTACATTAGAGTTAGGAACAGATCATTGCAAAAATAGGGGCATTGAGTTTGATCACAGGATTTGGTTTACTGCTTGGATTCATTTTTTTTTTTCTGCAAAGTTAACTTGGGAACTTCTTTATGGAACTTATCTTTTGCATGCCTCATATGGAACAGATGCAGATTTGGCCAATAGAAGTGATACTTGAGTTCTTCTAATGAAAATTGTTAAAGTGCCAAGCATTCTTATTCTGTTATTAGGATTATATTAGGCAACTGGCATTATTCATTATTTCTAACTAAAGTGAAACGTGGACCCCCATGCATGGAGATATTTATTACTTATTGATATTTAAAGGTTGTTAAATTAATCTTATTTAAATTACTCCTACTACCAATCACTGTTACAATAATTTATTATATGATATTACTTGAGGGTTTTCTTTTCCTTTAATATAAAACTTGCAAAAGCAATATATTGCCTGTAGATTTTTCCTACAGTTCATTGTAACTGTGACTAATTCATCACAGCTGTTTAGACATGCAAAATCTATAATGCTTCACAATGTTGATTTTCTGTTTCTGTTTTCTAAGACTAGAGCTTGATTTGAAACCATATAATGAAAAATTACATGCATCTCACTGGAAGAAAAATTACTTTAACCACTTGGAGGTGGAAGACCAGGAAGAGCTGTGTGACTCTGCAGCTGGGGATCATGTATGTGAAATTCTGATAGCCTCACTTAACTTTGTTACTTCCCTCGACAGTATTGAGATTAGACCTGATCCAGAAGTAATGTTGCTTTCTTTTTCCTGTTATTCACAAGAGGTAGTATAGAATGTCTTCTAAAATATCATTCCCCACGACAAACTGAGGCACCTGTTTCTCTCTTTGTGAGTTATTCATCACTCCTTTCTCTTCTTTTCTTTCTCATCCTTCCCCTTCCTCGCTTCCTTCTCTTCTTATCTAAAGGGGGTCATACTATTTTGAGTTATCATCATTCAAAGAGCTGGGCAGAAGCATAAAAGGAAGTGATGGTTTCCCTCTTTCTGCCTCTCATCAGATCTTATAATGGGTTAAAGAAGCAAACAAATCGGGGGTATAGTGAGGTTTTGCATTTATTGGTGGGGATGGATTGTATCTATTCCATTAACATGGATGATTGAGCGCTGCCTCAGTATCATTGTGTTTGATATTCAAACTGATGCTATCATTTTCTTAGTAATGATTGAAAGCTGCCTCAGTATCATTATGTTTGATATTCAAAGCGATGTTATCATTTTCTTGGTTTGCATGTGGAAAAGACTGATGAATTATTAGTTACATCAAATCTTTAACATGTGCAAATTAGTCAAATGCAAAACATGTTTATAATATTCATGGTTATTATTTCTCCCTTTATATTATTTTTTGAGGATTCACACAAGAGCAGAAGAATGTGTGGTGGTTTTAACTGCCACTTAGTTGTTTAGAGCTTAAATATTTAAAGTACAGAGACCTTAGTAAAAACAGGGGATATATGTGGATACAAGGAAAAGGATGGCTTTGTCCGCCAAACTGTTGTTATTATATAAAAACTAATGGGAATGGGAGAAGAATTTTAAAAGTAGGTAAACTTTTTGTTTTAAAATAATCCATCTGTATGGAGTTTGGATATTTTATAAAGTATACAGTAGGTGGGAGTGGTACAAACTCATTTCTTCAGAAAAATACCCATTTACTAAGGGAATATAGCAACGCATAAAAAATAGATACAGGCTTTGCCACCATGGAGTTAGAACAGGCAGGCATAAATTTACAAATCACTTAAGATGTGTAATTACTAGTTGTGGCAGATTCTATGAAGGAAAATGAAGGGGATGACAAGGAAATATTAAAGGGATCATAATTGTCACGACCTTGGATGGAGGAAATCTGTCTTATGGAATTGGTATTTAAGCTTGGCTGAGCATGGTAGTTCACACCTGTAATCCCAGCACTTTGGGAGGTTAAAGTAGGAAGATTGCTTAAGCCCAGGAGTCTGAGACAAGCCTGGGCAACATAGTGAGACCCCCATGTTTAATTTTTTAAAAAAGTTATTTAAGCTCAGGCATAAAACATTAGTAGGAATTAACCAGGGGGCCAGTGAAGAGAAGAGTCTTACAGAGCACAGAAATGACAGCATGGCAGTAATTTGCTGTGATGGAAGTACCTCAAAAAAAAAAAATTCTAACTTTTTATATAGTATTTGCTCCATCATGTGTTTTTCCATTAGCATATAATATTTTCCATTAGCATATAATATTTTAACAAAGTTGTTTTTAGAACCCATGCAATACTGAATTGATTATTATATGGTCAGAACAATGAGAAATGTGCAAATAATTTCATGCAGTTGTACCTACTCTTTCTAGATGCAAACACTTTAATCATTCTTCTAAGAAGATTGCTATATGAATAACATGGAGATAACTGCTTTAACTACAGCTAACTTTGTGAAATGGTTTTCACAGCAGACCAGAAAAAAAAAAGAAATCAGAAATCACATGTCAATACTTTTTAGAAAAGAAAAATAATTTGGTATCTTACTGTTACAAATATGCTGATGTCTGAAGTTATATTTAAAGATATTTTTAGTAAATAAGACTCAGCAATCAAGTCAGATTTGCTGGCATAGAATTCATTTGATATAATGACACTTAAGGGTTGCTTGACTTCTATCCCATTTCCTGGTGCCCAATCTCATTATTAAGGTAAGTGACTGTGAAAAAGAGTTACTCTTTAAAACTCTCAGTTTAACAGTTTCACTTCATTGAATTCTTGTTTAATTTCTTGTTGCCCAATATGAGTGATTGTTTTTAGTATCATTCATGAGTGACACATAGAAGATTTGCTGTATAGTATTTGGAGGTATTTCTGGAAGTGAGTTTCTGGATTTGAAAATTATCCATCATCTTCAACCTGCTTTTTAAATGTGTCTAAATTAAATAAATCCAAATTAATTTGTTTGTGAAAGTTCCATCTTCATTCACATAATTACCCAACAGACTTAAACTTTTCTAATGTAAAATGTCATTTAATTATGAATTCATATTATTAAAACCAAACAAGTAGCCAGAAGCATTTTTTGAATTTGTAATTGGATTTCTGAATGTTCTTCTTAAGTATAAGAATGCAACCATCAACTTTTATAAAGGTAAATCAATTGTAATCTTGTTAAACATGCCTTGATTTTAGATAAATAGAATCGTAGCTACCACTCAAAAAAAAAAAAGAAAAAATTATTTTAAATCCAATCTTATTTTTAAAATGTAGTACCCATAAGTAATTTTAGTTACTTAAATTTTTAGAGGAAGCATCTCATTAGCCGTGGGATAGAAAATCAACTCTCTGTGGCACAATTCATTAAAAACAGGATTTCTCATTCTTGGATAGTATTTTGTCAATATCAGAGGATAATGTATTTAAGAAAGTAGTTAAAATGCCATGTAATCTAGCAAAGGTACCTAAGATTTATATGGAAAACTATATCTTTTAGATGGAAGAGTATATATTTATATGGAAGAGTATATCTTTTATATAGAAAAGTATATATTTATATGGAAGAGTATATTTATATGGAAGTATATCTTTTATATGGAAGAGTATTTTTTTTAACTTCTAAAAAAATAAGGGCACAGATTGAAGCAGTACTCTCAGAAATATCTGTCACCACCACACCTTCACTTTGAGATGAATGTAGGATTCACATCACTGGTCTGTACCAAGTGATATCATGCTAATGGTGGCATTAGTGTCGTGAGTAATAATGGCTTCCTGCTTCAACCCTGTCATACTATATCAGGTTACTAAGCTCTAACTTTTGTTACAGAGCTCAATGAAAACTAAAATAAAAAAATGAAACAATTACCAGATTGCTGTGTATGGGCTAGTAAAATGATTTGCTGATAAATGACAATTACCATAGGAATTACCATGGAATGTGAATTTTTTTTCTCGGTTTTGTTTTCTTTCTTAAAATGAAATCCATAGAGGTTCTTTCTCTGTAGATTTTATATTTTCTACTATAAAATTAGAACTTGCCACTCCACTATAGGGCTCTGATAATACGAACTAAATAATAGTTCGTAAATGATTAGTGGAATGAGAAATTACTGCCCACAGAAAGAGCTCTGTGACTCAGCAGATAAAGATATGCAACTCAAGTTTACCAAGGAAACCCCACTGAACATGTAGAAATGAAAGGCAGATGTAATGCTGTCTATTGAAGCACCCAGCCAGTTTGTTAAACTTCCCTTAATTATCAGAATAATTTTCACTTGAAACTTAAAACCAATTGGCTCACACATATTTCACTTAAAGCATTTTCAGCTTTGAAAGGGGGTTGGTGAATTACATTAAAAAGGCTCCACACACCCCCTTTTTATCCTCCATCTCCCTTTAATGGAAAAGGGATCCTGGTAATATCCAGCTATCTTGCTAGTACAGCACCAAGCACAAAGAAAGGACAGTAGGGGTGGTGATTTTAATTATCTATGTAAATTAAACTATGTGCCACAGTCCTGTGATTGAAACTCATTACTTTAACTTTATTGTTTAGTTATGAGTGTAAACCTCAGCTCAATTAAATTATAAACCAGATCCTGATGGCTCCACATATTCAGTCTTTGAAGGAAAAACAAAAAGAATACAGACAGGACAAAAGAGGATCTCAGCTGTCTTTTCTATGTATGTTATCATCCCCTAGATGCCACTGTGAGGCATGCGTGCAAGGTGGTGTATAGCGCATTGTAACCTGTCACTATGCAACAAAAATATGCTAATGTTAACAGTTATTTGTCACAAATTTAAAGACAGGACAAAGTTATAGTAGAAGGTTTTTTAAAATTTTGTCTGTTTTACAGAATACTGGTCTCATAATCCTCTTCCTCAAAATTGTGTATGAATTTGAACCTCAAACTCAATATTTCCCTAAATTCTGACATGTCTTTATATATATCTATATCTACATGTAGATATAGATATAGTTTTTTTTTTTTTTTTTTTTTTTTTTTTTTTTTTTTTTTTT
>CAUYQU010031580.1:0-16568 GCA_963574635.1 Cheracebus regulus
GGGGACCACCAGGTTGCCTAAGGAGGGGTGAACCGGCCCAGGTCGGAAACGGAGCAGGTCAAAACTCCCGTGCTGATCAGTAGTGGGATCGCGCCTGTGAATAGCCACTGCACTCCAGCCTGGGCAACATAGCGAGACCCCGTCACTTAAAAAAAAAAAAAAAAAGAAAGAAAGAAAGAAAGACCGTGTATTTAGATGTTGAAGTCATTGATGACCATGCTCATACAGTCTAAATCTATCTTATCACTAAGAATTATACAAGAAATAACAGTAGATTTCTTGTTAAAAACTATTATCCAGTATTCTTTGGATTATATACTAGTAATTATTAAAAAGAAAATATTGTTAACTTAGTGGGACTTATTCTTCTAGACATCCCTGATTCTTATTAATGACTTCCTTACATTCTTAGTATATACAAATACTATACTTTTGCCTAATTACCATATCACATTATTTTTTCACAGAATTATAAGTATAGTTGCTCACAATTTCTAGAATCCTCAATTCCCCTCTTGTTTGTAAAATATTGGACATATGTTCTATCTATCTAATCACTCCTGTTTCTTATGATTATTCATAGATTATTTGCAGTAGTTTTGCAATAACTTTGCTAATTCTAAGCCTCCTAGAAGTTTTCCTGGATCTGAAAAATAAACTTACTTATGATCCTTAGGTATTTTCTGTCTATCTTCCTACATATCCTGGTGTCCTCTGGTCTCTTAGAAGTTTTTGTAGACTATATATTATGATAAATGATAGCAGCTGAATTAGATAAAGCATGTCATCTTTTTAATTTGAATTCTGAATTGGTTTTTACTTTCTTAGTTTTTATGAAAATATGTATTAATTTTCTTGGATTAAAACACAGGCTTTCAACTGGGCACAGCAGCCCACGTCTGTAAGCTCAGCACTATGGGAGGCCGAAGTGGGCGACTCATGAGGTCAGGATGGAGACCATCCTGGCTAACACGGTGAAACCCCATCTCTACTGAAAATACAGAAAGCCAGGCATGGTGGCACACAGCCTGTGGTCCCAGCTGCTCAGAAGGCTGAGACGGCAGAATCGCTTGAACTCCGGAGGCGGAGGTGCGGTGAGCCAAGATCGCATCACTGCACTACAGCCTGGGCGACAGTGTGAGATGGAACTCCGTCTCAGAAAACAAAACGAACAAAACCACACAAAAAGCACATGCTTTCCAACTAAACTTGTACCCATGAATGCTATTTTAATTCATCCATATTGATTGTGTTAGTAAAAATTTATAATAAAAAATACAACTAAAGAATAATGTTAAAATATCCTGAAACTTTGCTGAAGTTGTTTATCAGCTGAAGGAGCTTTGGGGCCTAGAGTATGGGGTTTTCTAAATACAGAATCATGTCGTCTGCAAACAGGGATATTTTAACTTCCTGTCTTCCTATTTGGATGCCCGTTATTTATTTCTCTTGCCAGATTGCTCTGGCCAGGACTTCTAAAACTATGTTAATAGGAGTGGAGAGAGGACATCCTTGTCTTGTGCCAATTTTAAAGGAAAATACTTCCAGCTTTTCCCCATTCAGTATGATAATTGGCTGTGAGTTTGTCATAGATGGCTGTCATTATTTTAATGTATGTTCCTTCGATACTTAGTTTATTGAGAGTTTTTAACATGAAGAAATGTGGAATTTTATTGAAAGTCTTTTCTGTATTGATTGAGATAATCATGTGGTTTTTGTCTTTTGCTCTGTTTATGTGATAAATCACATTTACGGATTTGTGTATGTTGAACTAACCTTGCATCCTGGGGATGAAGCGCATTCAATTATGGTGGATAAGCTTTTTGTTGTGCTGCTGGCTTTGGCTTGCAAGTATTTTGTTGATAATTTTTGCATCAATATTTATTGTAGCCCACCTCTATAATTTTTGTTTTTTGTTTGTTTTATGTCTCTGCGAGGTTTTGGTGTCAGGATGATGCTTGTCTCATAGGATGAGTTGGGAAGGAGTCCCTCTTTCTCAATTTTTTGAAATGTTTCAGTAGGGATAATACCAGTTCTTTGTACATCTGGTTGAATTTGGCTGTGAATCCATCTAGTCCTGGGCACTTTTTTGTTGGTAGGTATTGATTACTTATTCAATTTTGGAGATTGTTATTGGTCTGTTTAGAAAATTAATTTTTCCCTGGTTGAGTCTTGGGAGGATGTCTGTGTCTAGGAATTTATCCATTTCTTCTAGGTTTTCTAGTTTGTGTGCATAAAGGTTAATGTAATAATGTAATTTTTATCCCAAAAATTATCTCATTCTGATATCTTCCTGATATTCTTCGATACCGAATCTTTAAAATGACTATCCTTAGCCAGGCATGGTGGCACACAACTGTAATCCCAGCAACTTGGGAGGCTGAGGCAGGAGAAAATCAAACTCGGGAGGTGGAGGTTGCAGTGAGCAGAGTTTACACCACTGCCCTTCAGCCTAGGTAACAGCGAAACTCCTTTTCAAAAAATAAAAATAAATAATAAAATGACTATCTTCCAGTGGCTACTTTGATAAGCTACACTTGCCAATCTGTCTATTAATATCAGATCTGCTCCCTTTTCTAAGATAGCTAATGAGCTCAGATTTATTTTACGTTTAAAGAGGGCAGATTCACTCAAGGTCATTATTTAGAAGAAGCCAAGCAATGTAATTTAAATGAAGGAAGGGGGCTGTGTGCTACAATAAAATACTTTATTATATACTGTTATCTAACTGGCTTTGGCTGACCATACCCATGATGGGTGTTGAAGTGTGTCCATCTACCTATTCTTTAAGAAGGGACTATGACCACTGTGAGGACCACTGGATTGCTCAGATGCAGGTTTTCAAAAGTGCATCTTGGTTCACATGACTGCAAATTACAATATGTTTGTAAATGATGCCTTACATTTAAATTCACATTCCAGAACAGAGTCAGCAGTCAGCATATTTTATGATATAAGCATTTAGGTACCAGCTAGTTTAGATTTATTACTCATCTCATTGTCTGCTGAAAAGACTGAGAGAATTGATGAAGCTGTTTTATTAGCAGTGCTACATATTGAGTGCTCTTCCAAAGCCTCTTTTTAAAAATTTTTTACTTTTAATTTAATTAATTAATTAATGTTTTTTTTGAGACAGAGTCTCACTCTGTCACCCAGGCTGATGGCAATGGCTTGGTTGCTCACTGCAACCTCTGCCTCCCAGGTTTGAGCGATTCTCCTGCCTCATGAGTAGCTGTGACTATAGGTATGTGCCACCACACCCGGCTAATTTTTGTATTTTTAGTAGAGATAGGTTTCACTATGCCGAATCCTTTTTCTATTACACTTTAAAAATCATTCTCTAATTTAACAGTGATATTAAGAGAGCTCTTTTATTCAGTCCAATTACATGAAAGCACATTTATTTTTTTTTAAGGGGCTAATCTTTAGGGATGAAACAGATTATCAGCTTTTGAACCACTTTAAGTAGAATCTCCAGAAACAAAGCCAGGACAAATAATTATTGGCAGTTCACAGAAGGCATTCTGTGCCCACTGCTCTGCTGGATTCCGTTAAAGTTAGCTTGCTTGTCTTAATGGGAAACACCTGTGGTCTGCAATGTAAGCAGACAAATCAAACTAACTGTGCTTTGAGACACTCAAACTAAATTATGGAAATAAAAATCTCCTCGTCTCAGCATCACCAATGTCCCTTTTTCCCTTGAAACAGATGTTAAAGAGAGGCTGTTTTGAAAGTATTTATTTCCCTGAAGCATTCCAGTATTCTCAACATTGTCAATGAACACATCAACCAGAAGACAAGTCCCCCAGACTCCATGGCTATTATTTCAGTGGCACGTTAAATAATTTTTAAAAGAGCAAGCTTGTAAAAATATATGCAAGGTCTTTTCATCTTAAATTTCGGAATTGTTGGTATTTCAGAGAGGCATAAAAGTTATTTTCTCTTCTACTTATTCCTGGTAAGATATTTTAGATAATATGACTAAACATAAAGGATGTGTTTACCTTTTTATTTTTGAAATAGCTAGGGAGGAGGTAGAGTTGGGCATGTGATCTGATGAAAGGGTGATGATATCTGTAAGATACCTTATAAGAAATTTGATCATAATGATAAATTTCTTAATTAATGGATACTCACAGGAAACTCCAAAGATAAAAACGGAGGTCTTTGAAAACCTATATATAGAACCACAACAAAAGAAGAGATTGAATTGTTAGGGCAGAAGTGATGCTATTTTTGGTCCAAAGATAGATTTTCTATTTTGCTTTCATCTTCTCCTGGAAGAACAGCCTTCCAATTGGACATTGTAGAGTATAATTTATTTCAAACAAAAATATTTTCCTGAGGCTGTAGAATTTGCCAGATACTAGAAAGGAATGTTGGAAATGAGAATTTGATTATTTTTTGGATGGACAAGAGAAAAAGGAAAGAGGAGGAACCCTTTTATCTGAAGCAAGGTTTATAAACTCAAATGCCCATGGAGGAAGGTGTAGATGGTGGCTGGCATACAACACAAATGGAGCCATTTAGGTATCTGAAAAATCTCTTCCCTGGGTTTTTTCTCATGAGTCACAGGATCATACTGTCTTATCCCATTCTTTCTTTTGATAGGGATATTGGTACCTAACTCTAATATGTAAAGCAAGAAATGATAAATATGAACATGTAGTCTCAGTATAAAAAAATAAGGATATTTTGGGATCATGGCAAACTGGAGAACATATATGCTGTCTAATTGAAGCAATCAAGATAATAACCACCACTTAGGTATGTAGCCAGTATTGCCTTATCTTCCAACTTTGCAAAAGAAATTGGTTGAGAGGCGAAGGCAGGCTGATCACTTGGGATTAGGAGTTCAAGACCAGCCCAGCCAACGTGGTGAAACCCTGTCTCTACTAAAAACACAAAAATTAGCCAAGCATGGTGGTCCATGGCTATAACTCCAGCTACTCGAGAATCACTTCAACCTGAGAGTGGAAGGTTGCAGTGAGCCAGGATTGTGTCACTGTACTGCAGCCTGGGTGACAGAGTGAGACACTGTCTAAAAAAAAAAAAAAAAAGAAAAAGAAACTGGAAATCGAGATTTAATGAGGAGTTTTATCATTTTTAAATGTTGTCAATTTCTTTTGTCATTCATTTTTAAGTTCATATTGTGATAAAGATTAATCTTCAAACATCACTATATTTGTTTCCTAATTTTTTTTATAACAAAATAAATGAACATCTTTGTGGACTAGATAATTTCTGCTGGTGATTGCTTTCTCACAGCAAGCAATGGTTATTGAGATTGAGTTGTGGAACTAAACGGGGTAGAGGAGGAAATTCAAAAATACAGAGGTCTATATGAGATACCCTTCAAAAACCTAGGAACTATTCACTTTGGAAACTTCTAGAAGACTCAGATAGTGAAGATTTGCTAATTAGGCTGTGCAAAGAAACACAGTAGTTGGAATAAGAACAGAGTCTAATTTCCCTCCTTTTCTTGAATATGTTCAGCTTTTATGAAATCAGCTAAATCTAATTACTAGAGAACTATTTAAATATTATTGGGGATTTCGTGTGCTTTCACTTTGATGGCAAATGATGCCAGATGTAGAGTAGATAAAACAGGTATACCCTCTGTCCTTGATCATTAAAGGGTAGTAGCAGAAACCCTTTGTAGACTTCTAAGCTCCCAGGGGTGCATGCATTCAGGTTCAACTGAAGATGCTGTACTTCTCTTATACTTTCTACATTCCAGAACATACTTGAAGAGAAATAAAATAGCACAAGAGGATTGTTCTCAAGAAGACTGTGTTGGGTTTTATTGTTCGTAATACAAGATGCCTGTGTGTATCCCCCTTTTCCTGGTAATGAGCGAAGGCCATCCTGTAGTATGAATTCGCATGGTTTAATAAGTTGCTCCCAATGACCCTGCAGGAAACTGGCTTATTCATCTGTCCTGGAAAACATGTTTTAGTATTTCCGATATATTTCCTGAAATAATCACATTGGGTCAACAATTACACACACACAATTGTAATGGGTAATAATAAACAGCAACAAAAGAGACAGTGACATTCCCTCTCTGGTGGCCAACAGTAGGTATTATCCATATATTAAATATTTGCCAAACTAATGCCTTAAAATGGCATTTTACTGTTTTGGTCTCCAGTGAAGTTGAACATCACTTTCATGTAAAGTTAATTATTACAGTTAGTTTGTAAGAATTACGAAATCATATAGTGCTCACTAGGAACTGACAAATCTTCATTTAACTTTTGTGGTAAGATCACTAACTTTCAAAAAATCAAGAAAATGTGAACAATGTTTCCAAGCACTGAAAAAAAAAGTTTAGGGCATTTATGTAGAGTTTAATAATTATCTGTGACTTGAATGATAACATATTTTAGTGGATAGGCAGCTGCTAGAAAAAACAAAATGTCCCATATTCTAGTGACTTTAAGAGCCAAGCAAAATGACAATACTGGAAATTCAGCATTTATTTTATACAGTATTAGAAAATAAGGGTCTTCAATGTTTACTAAAAAATATTGAAAGATATTTAAAATATTCTAATATAAAAATGAGCACTAAAATGTAAAGCAAAACAATGGATCTTATATAATGTATTCTCATTTAAAACAATTTTAGTGGTTAAAATTGATAGAAACTTAAATATTATTAAAAACGAACTGATCACCTCATAAAAACAGACCAAATTAACCATAAAAATTGAAAATTAAATATTATTTGACTTTATTTTAAAAGAGCTCTTTCAGTACACAAAGAACATCAATGGTGTTATCATTGATTCCCAAGTGTACTTTTGGGCAAATTTTTTCATTCTGCTGATAAACTTTTTCTGAGTCTATACCAGCCTGAGGAATGTGAAGAGATATTTATGAGCTAACTCCATATAGTTTCTTCTGGTGTCTTCATCTTTAAGTAATCCCATCTCTTATTTGATAACACTGAGAAATCTTTTTGAAAAAACTTTCTGCTTTTTGGCATGGCTAGATAGTGAACTATAGGTTTGGTTGGAAAGAAACGCTTTCTAGTTTGCCCTAATCTTCTGTAGTGTCATGATGTATATGTGAAAATTCGGATACAGAGTTCCCAGAATCATCTTCAGGATTGTCATGTTCATATTCCACTTGTTCAAAAAGTCTTTGAAACAGAGTAAGAATTATACTTGGCACATGAGCTTTGCTTTATTGTCATTTTTTCCCCTTTTCTTGAGGATTTTGAGGTACACTGAATACAAAATTTTAATGCAGTGTATAAATCTCCAAGGATGTGTGAAGACATAAATGATCATATTTTCAGATTTTATGAACCAAAAAATAAAGTTTTTGTATCTACTGATATCTGCAAGTATCATTTTCCATACTTGAGAATATCTCGACTTCGGTATTTGTAGATGGGTCTAACACTGGATAGTGGGCTTAGTTGTTGTGGTAGGTGATGCTTTGTTCTGTCCTGGGGAACATTAAGAGAAAATCAGTCTCTCATAATATAAAAACTTTGTAAGCTGCTATAATTAAAAGCTGCTTGCTAAAAGTTGTGATGATCTAAAGTTGGGAAAGAGAAAAATTACATTTAATGTTTCTGAACTGAGATTAAAGGTTAGAATTTAAGGTTAGAATTTAAGTTCCAAACCAAGATGAGGTAGGGTAAGTATAAATGTAAATAATCAGGCATTTGTGTTTAAAAATATATTAGTTCCAGAGCGCATAAAGATGTTAGCAATTAACGCTAGAAAAGTGAACTGCAAAAAAAAATAACTAAACTCTTTAGTTATTGGAATATATAGCCAATTGTAGAGTCACATAATTATATTGTTTTCTTCACTGATCAGATTGCAACACCATACCTGTTTTATGTTGTCATTGCTGGCACCAACATACACTAGACTGGCCACTTCCTAGACAGCCAGTCTATGAAAGGTGTTAAAAATCCATTCTTTGGAAATAGTCAGAAATATGGTTCTAGTTAACTCTGGTTTGCACCAGTAACTGCTAACATAACTGTCAAAATAAGAAAATGATCCAGCTCCAGAGCATGTAAGAAATCTCTTACTTGGAATCTGAACATGTGAAAGGAAAAAGTCATTGGTAACCTTCCATTGCTTTCTAAGACTGCTGTGCTGTACTAACTATAGGGTCTCTTGTTTGCTGAACACTCACACACAAAATCGTCATCTTTATCCTAATGGTGTCTGGCATTCTTAAAAACAGGATAGGGGTATAGGGTGTTGGAGATTGAAGCAAGACAGAACGAAATTGCTTTGACGAAGAAACGGAGAGGGCTTTAGAAGGTAAAGGACAGGAATGAAAAATCAAGCAAGGAATAAAAGAATCAATGGCCAAAGAACTTAAATACTAGTGTGGCCAGGGTAGGGGGATGGGAGGTTGATGGAGAACTGGCCTAGGAAGACTAAGAGAAAACTTGTCTAATTGGGGATTTTGGAAGAAGATGCTCTGGTATGTTCAACTTACGCTCTCTTTCATTCTAACCTGTACATATTTGGAAAATCAATACTCTTCTTTGATAAGCGAAGGTTATTTTTGGGAGAACCCAAAGAAAAGAATAAGGGGACAATTGATATATATTATTTCCAAATATCAAAATTATAGTTTATATTAATTGGCAATACTCTCCCTGTTTCACTAAATAAATGTTGAAATACTGAAAGAAAATCAGATGACAAATTATAGATGTGCCTGGAGCAACCTGTACTGATGGTTACATTGTAACAAGTAGAACACTGATAAACTAGAAAGCTTTTAAAGGAGGACTGCCCCAATAGTAGAAGGTCTTGAAATTAAGGTAGATGAGGAGGTATTGTAGTGAAACATGACAGTCTAAGAATAAGAATTGAAGGTGTATATTCAGGGTAAGGAGAGAGAGTCCACGTTGGCTTTGTGTTAGGTTGTATTGCAATATTCAGAACCAGGACCAATAGAGGTTAGTGATAGGAAAGTTAGACTGGTTTTAATATAAGAAGAAACTTTATAATAGTAGTTACTTCGGGAAGTCACTAATACTATTCAAGCAAATACTGGATATTCATTTCTTAATTGTTATATTTGATCTATATTTCTGATCTACAGTTAGTAGAGGCAGAATTCTACAATTATACCTTTGGTTGGTTGTTCTTCCATCAAGTAGTGGGTTTGGCCAGTTCCTTCAAGCTATGGTTCAATTAAGAGAAAATAAATAAATCATGTATCGTTGGGTTCTCTAAAGTAAACAAAGTCTCACATTTTAACTAGTTATATTATTATTTAATCATAATTTCTGAAATCAAATTTACCTCTTACATGTTTTGAAAACAATTCACAAACAAATGAAATGTAATTTATCATTAACTCTCATAAATAAGGGGCAAAAGCAAAAAATCTCATTTGATATATAGTTTCAGAGTTTTGGAAATCAGGTTTATTAGAAATGTATGTGAGGGAGAAAAGCATGGGAGAACAGGTAAGAAATAATGAAATAAAGCAAAAAGGAGAGAAAGGAGGAGGAAAGAAAAAAGAGGTAGAGAAGGAGAAAACAGGGCAGGATTAAGTGTGAATATGTGTGTTCTAGTTCCCATTCCAGTGCCTTTCAACAGGAGGACTGGAAGAGCAATGAGAAAAAAGATTTATTTTTTAAACATGTACAATTATGGAGAAAAGGCCACGACATGCCAAAATGTTGAAAAAAAGCAGCCCCTGAACTCTGACTAGAAGGATTATGAAACTCCAAAAATACACCAGACTGTGAGAACTACCACCTACATTTGCAATGTTTTACAAGTTAAAAATGTCACGGTGCATAAAAATAGTTTTTTTCACCCCTATGGATTGGTGGTTGGTGGTTTAACTTGAGAACCAGATTGCTGCGGTAGTTTGAATAGCCTGAATATGCATTCACAGCATGGAAATAAAATGAAAAATGGCTTTCATCAGACTTTTCTCGTGTCCAGGAAACATATTTAGTCTTCTGTTTCCCTCAATGTCTTTTTAGAGAGGGAAAAAAAGAATCTCTGTTTTCAAAAATGCTTGTAATCAATCCTTTGAAATCCAAAGTGATTGTGTCAGTTTTTGTCATGATTATATAAAGGTCTTTTCATGATTTTTTTTAAAAAAACTAAGTTGGCTAGGAAAAGTAAAATATGAAACAAAGGCACAGAATTTCTTAAGAACAGACTGATTTCTAAAGATACACTGTGAAACCTGAACGGGTTTATTTTAAAGGCTTAGTTTTTCTATGTTCAGCACAATAACTCACTGTTGAAAAGCTACCAGCTTTGATCACGTACACACAAACAAAAGGGGCTCTCTTCCAATCTCCTTACATTCTCCGTTCAGAGAGCTCTTCTTTTCTCTTGTGGATCTTCTGCTTCCCAGTCCTGGGGCATTAGGAAACACCAAAGGTGTCCCA
Source organism: Cheracebus regulus (assembly GCA_963574635.1). Taxonomy (NCBI): domain Eukaryota; kingdom Metazoa; phylum Chordata; class Mammalia; order Primates; family Pitheciidae; genus Cheracebus; species Cheracebus regulus. The sequence goes on from CAUYQU010031580.1 coordinate 10,411, forward strand.
AACATATGGCTAACCACAAGGTTTCTTTATGGGGTTTGGCTTTCAGTGTAGCTGATGATTACACATTTCAAATAGCAACCCAGTTAGTGATTCCCCAAGCACAGCAGGTCTCCATTTGGCTCCAGATGATTTGGGAGTGGATTTTTCTGTCTGAGGATTACCTATGTCAGTAATGGCCCTGCTTCTGTTCCTTTGACCCTTTGGTCACCTCTGATCCTGGTAATCAAGCTGCAATGATAGCTCATTCAATTGTTCAGGAGCTGCAGCTGCCCTGGGAAGCCAGGTGGGCATACAGGAGCAGGTGAAAATGACCCCTTAGTAGAAACAGAAACTTAAAAAAAAGGCTCATATGTTTAATTCACCACTGAAGGCTTTTATTTCCCCCTTGAACTTTTTTTTTTTTAAACTTGTGGCTTTCCTTTTAACCCTGATGTTGATTCATATAATCAAAAAATTATTGTTAATGGAGAGTTGAAGGGCTTGTTTTTTATTTTTCATTCTATCAGAGGGAAAAGCTTAGAAACTCTTTGAAGTCCTTAAAACATCTGGTGTAGCATAAATGTTTCCACATAGTATAACTGAGTAACAAGTTATCTTTATCTCCTCCCACACCTCCCACTCCCCCACAACCTTTATTTTTTTCTTTTTCTCACTTTGTCTTTGAAGATACAGTTTTCTCTGTCAGGAACATTATTTTACTCCTTCTTTTGCTAAATTCCTTGGGAAAACTGATCAAAACAGATGTACTGGAGTTCACTGTGTTTCTTTTGCATGCTACCATAGATTTGGACTTTATGCAGATTCTATTACAATTAATTATTCAGTAAGTAATAATTACACAGGAGTTATCTCTTTAGTGTCCATCTCCCCTACACCTCAAGTGGGTTGAGATGGGTATTTTTTTTTTTCACTTGCATTTGTGGTTAGCAGAATTCCTGGCCCTTGTTGGAGGTACTCAACTAATATTTGTTAAATTTAAAAAATGATTAAATATATAAATGAAGGAAAATCTCAGTAAACTTTTTCTTGACTTTTTAGATTATGACAAAGTATTTTTTAAAGTATCTTTCTTGGTTAACTCAATAAACTTTCTGTATATTGGGCATGTACTCTGGGCATTCCAAAGGCAGGACCAAGATACATTAGACCTTACTTCTCTGAGTTCCTGCTTTTCTCCACATGCCATACTCACTGTGGCCCAGCTCAGTCTTTTTTTTTTTTTTTTTTCCTGGAGACTGTCTTTCTCCATCACACAGACTAGAGTGCAGTGGCATGATCACTGCTCACTGCAGTCTTGACCTCCCAGGCTCAAGTGATCCTTCTGCCTCAGCTTCCTTAGTAGCTGGAACTACAGATGTGTGCCACCACACCTGGCTAATTTTATTATTTTTGTAGAGATGGTGTTTTGCCATGTTGCCCAGGCTGATCTCTAACTTTTGGGCTCAAGCCATCCACCAGCCTCAGCTTCCCAAAGTGCTGGGATTACCAGTGTAAGCCACTGCGCCGGCCCAAGCTCAGTCTTTAACTCTTAGTTTGGTACTTCTGAGTGAGCAGAAATAAGGGAAAACATAAGCAGATGGCAGTGACGATGAGGAGAGGAGCCTCAGGGCTGGAAGAGAGTGGAAAGTGAGCTGAGGTGGTGTTTCCTGTTGAACAGCCAGGCTTGACTTTAAATTAGAAGTTGAAATTTGTTGAAGCAGACATTTCAATCTCCCTGTTTTCAACAAATGTCTCCTCTCTGTGAGATTTTTCTTCCTTCTAAAAGGCTGTCTTAACTTTCAGATTCAGTGATTACCTCCTAAAAAAGCATTGTGTCCTCTGGGGTATTGTTTACTCCTTCAAAATGTCTGTGCTGTACCAAATGTCTCTGCTGTGTGTGCATACTGAGGGGACTGCTCTTCCTAGAGGGGAAACTGAAAGGAAATTAGGCCCTAGAATCTGCGTATCTGGATTTGAGTCCTGACTTATTGGGTGAATTACTTCACTGCCCGTGCCTGCCTTTTCTCATGTGAATGTCCACACCCTCTACTTCATATTTTGTTGTGAGAATATGATAAGGTATTGAAACATTTTGTAAATCTTTACTCAAATCTGTACTTCCTCCTTCTTCTCAATAAGGGATAAATATGCCCTTAAATATTATCCGATAGCTAAATTTTATGCCATCTATAATTTTCTAAAAGCAAAGCCTTAAAACCAAGCTACTTTTTTTTTTTAAATAACAAAACATTAACAAAGGTTACTGTTTACTAAATGCCTGAAGTGGTGAGGTGATCTAAATAATAATTAAATTTGAATAATTATTGTCTTTTATAGATTTAGAAACTGAGACTCAAAATTTATGTGGCTGCATTTTCAATCCAGTTTTGAGTAGAAACACCATCTCTTAAAATCTCTATCTACAAAGAAATCTTTTAAGAGGAATTCATTGATTTTTGGAGAATTTTAGATACTCGAATAGGCTTGTGCGGGAAATATTAAGAGATGGGAGTCTTTAGGCTTCCAAAAAGTTTTAAACTTTAGACCCATGTTTTAAAACTGCACATGTGAAGAAAATTTACATATAATTTCATGGGTTTTATGAACTGCCTTAAGCCAGTTCACAGATCTTTGGCTTAAAAATCCCTGGATTAAGGTATAATAAGCCCCATAACATAAAATTCCTTTATAGTAAACAACTAGCTTGGGACTCCAAGGTTAGAAGACACCTAGCTCAATGTGGCTCACATAGAGCTGACCCAGATGTTTCATCAGCAGCACATTTGACATTTTGAGACCTTATAGTTGTTTGTTATTAGATCTGTCCTGTGCATTGTAGAATGTTTCTAACAAGTATCCTTGTCCCTTCACCCACTAGGTGGCAGTAATTAGTGTCCCCCTACTACCCAGTTGTGAGACTACAAATGTCTCCACAATTACCTACCATTTCTTAGAGGCAAAGATCTCCACCACTTGAAAGCCGCTGAGCTAAACTCAACTGAGTGCTGAGGCAGTATGTTTAAGCATGAGTCCCTACCAGTTGATGTTTGAAGTTGCTGGACTTATGAATGTTTGTGTTTATTGAGTCATTAAAGCTTCACTTTCAGAGTAGGGTGGGGATCCTTGGCAGCTACCATACTGATTAGTTTTGCTTTTTTCCCCAATGACAAGACTAGGTAAGGGGTGATGGTGAGTGCAACTGTGCTCCAGAATACTTTCATCTCACATTTCACCACTTAAAGATTCATTTCAGTTAAGAAACTGCTTTTTAGAAAGTAACCCACCCTCCCCAAAGGACGATTAAATCATATTTGCACCTAACTGTGATTTTCCTAATTAGACCTTGCTAAGAAAAAGTTTAATCTTTGAAAGCACTAGGGTTCAGTTGAAGCCATGAAGAAAAAAGTTAGGAGTGTCGTATTCTAGAACCTAGTGTCATTTGGTTTCTGAGGGGACTGGGATCTGGAAGCCACTGATGTCACCTGCTTTTTAATCACGGATGGTGTCCTGCCTACAGAAATGACTGACAGGAAGATAATAGTGACAAGTTCCAGCATCTCTCCTTTCCCTGACCTGCCACCCTGCCCCAAATTTCGTATTTCTTTAAGTAAAAAAGGAGTTGGGCAGGGAGAAACAGGAATGTGTAGTGTAAATTACCAAACAACAGGAATGTGCAGTTATTTGAATTAATCTCATTTGTTACTCATCTCAATCCCAGCAGTGAAATTTACATTTCATATTTAAAAATATGGAGGTTCAGAGATACTAAAGAACTTGTCTAACTTCAAACATTGATTAACTGTGCAAGTTGAGGTCTGACTCCATACCTCCTACTTTTCTCTTGCTTCCATCTTCTCCATTACCTCTCTACCACTTTCTCTCCTATCTCTTTTTCTTTCTCCCCATTTTATTTCTTCTTTGACGATCTGGATAAATGTATATGTAATGTATAAAATGTAATAATTAAATAGATTCCCATGAGCCACTATACAACTTAACAACTAAGGCATCACAAGGGTAATTACCGGTACTTCTATGATCCTTTCTTCTGTCTCTATCTCTCCCTACAGATAAGCATTATCTTAAATTTAGTGCTTATAGTTGCTTTGGCTTTTAAAATTTCCTGTACACACACACAGTCATCCCTCCATATGAGCAAGTATTGGTTGCCGAACTCTCTGTGGATACTAAAATCTACGGGTGCTCAAGTCCCTGATATAAAATGTATTTGCATATTATTATGCTTATCCTCTCATATACTTTAAATCATCTCCAGATTACTTATAATACTGAATACAATGTAAATACCGTGTTAATAGTTGTTCTGCTGTATTATTTAGGGAATAATGACAAGCAAAAGATGTGTACATGCTCACTACACATTATTTTTTTATGAATATTTTCTATCCACAGTTGGTTGAATCCATGGATTTGGAGCACACAGATTTGGAGGGCCAACTGTATTGTATATGTGAATACCTGAATGACATATAATCAGAAATAGCAGAAACCTTAGGCAGAAGCCATTCAAAAACATGGGTAGGATAGGTTGAATTATCAACTTTAACTGAAATTCACTCAACCTAAAAGAAAACTCCCATCTTCAAGCAAGTACCAGAGAATGACATACAACCTATTAGTTTTAAAGGGCTGACAAATAAGACAACCCAATATTGTATTTCTGGGAGTCATCTATGTTTTGGCTTATAGCTAGAAGTCATTTATTTTTAAAGCTCTAAAACATACTATCCTGTGACTGTGTCATAATTATTTAATTTTCCTCATAATTGGATAAATTAGTCCCTTTCACAGTTTTTCTATTATGACTTATGCTACTATGAAAATCTGACTACAGGTTTCTTGGTTCAGTACATCTATCCATAGACGGATCTTCTGGTGTTAGAGGACAGACTCCTGAAAGTGGTATTGCTAAGGAATAGAAAATGCACAACTCTATGAGATGCTGCCAAACTGCTTTCCATAAGAATTTTTCCAATCTATACTCCTACCAAAAATATCTTAGAGTCCATATTGATGTGCATCATTTCTTACACTTGGTGTTTCAGACACTTTGCCAGTCTAGTGGATGTAAAGTGGCATCTCATTATGCTCTTAGTTTGAATTTTTCTGATTCCTAGCGAGGTTGACCATCTTCCTTTAAGTTTATTTGCCAGTTGAGTTCCCTTCTCTGTGAAATGACTGTGTATCCTTTTGCCCATTTGTAGCTTTATTCTTTTCTTATTGATTTGCAGAAGTTTTAATAATAATTTTATAATCTAGTTTATGTTTTACAAATACCTGATTCCAGTTTGTGCCTTGTCTTTGTTTTTTAAATAGTGGGCATGATTTAGGCTTTACCCATTACATCTTGACTTCTCAGGAAGAGCAACACTATTGTTCAAATTGGTATCTCCAGTTTTTTCTCTTTATCCTTAAAAATTGATGTGCGGTTGCATTTGGTTTGCCAGTATTTTATTGAAGATTTTTGCATTGATGTTCATCATGGATATTGGCCTGTAATTTTCTTTTATTCATCACTATCAAGTAGGTTTCATCTCGGGGATGCAAGTCTGGTTCAACATATGCAAATCTAGTAACCCATCATATAAACAGAACCAAAGACAAATACCACATGATTATCTCAATAGATGCAGAGAAGGCCTTCAACAAAATTCAACAGCCCTTTATGCTAAAAAACTCTCAATAAACTAGGTATTGATGGAACATCTCAAAATAATAAAAGCTATTTACAACAAATCCACAGCCAATATCATACTGAATGGGCAAAAACTGGAAGCATTTCCTTTGAAATCTGGCACTAGACAAGGATGCCCTCTCTCACCACTTCTATTCAATATAGTATTGGAAGTTCTAGCCAGAGCAATCAGGCAAGAAAAATAAATAAAGCGTATTCAAACAGGAAAGGAGGAAGTCAAATTGTCTCTATTCACAGATGATATGATTGTATATTTAGAAGACCCCATCGTCTCAGCCCAAAATGTCCTGAAACTGATAAGCAACTTCAGCAAAGTCTCAGGATATAAAATCAATGTGCAAAAATCACAAGCATTCCTATACACCAATAACAGACTTAAAGAGAGCCAAATCAAGAACGAACTGCCATTCACAATTGCTACAAAGAGAATAAAATACCTAGGAATACAACTAACAAGGAATGT
>CAUYQU010031581.1:0-18823 GCA_963574635.1 Cheracebus regulus
TTTTCTCTCTTTTTCTAAAATCTCTTCCTCTTTCTTTCTCTTTCATTTTTTTCTTTCTTTTGCAGTTTCTTTCTTTCTCCTTTTCTCTCTTTTTCTAAAATCTCTTCCTCTTCCTTTCTCTCTTTCATTCTTTTTATAAAAAAAAAATGTGTAAATTGTGTATTCCTGATGGAGAAATTATACATTTAGATTCTCTATTTATATCAAACAGTCTTTTATGAGATTAAGTCACTTGATATATTTATTGTGATTTCAAAACTCAAAGGGATTGACTGCTCATTAGAGGAAGATGAAGTACACCTCATTACAACCCTTTGTGAGGCTTTATCTGTGAGAATCAAAACATTGCTCAAACCACATGGACACTCAGAATCTCTTTTAACAGTTTTTGTTAGAAGTAACTTAGATTACCAGTTTTCTGGTAATTCTATGCCTGAAATTTCTGAGCAGCTGGTTATACTAGTTTATCCCAGAGGGCATTATTAGTGACTCCATTATAAAAAATGAGGAGATAATATAGGTGTCTCTATAGTCTGCATGCTGAGTAATGACCAAGGGAGGGAATATGTCCACAGGCTGGAAATAAGGGAAGATTTGCTTCCTTGTAACTCCACATTAGCCACACCTATCTCTGTCCTGACACTGTAGCATCGTATATGTGGCCTGGAGAGAAAATTCTGATTCTGCACATAGCATTTGTTTCCCCAGCCACAGGTAAAAGAGAGAGTTAAGCCTCAGCAGGGGGATCTTAATCATACAGACACAAGGCTGATGATCAAATAAGCCTATAACAACTGAATTTGAGCAAGACCAGTTAGCTGAGGAGTCGGCAGGGGAAGAGGTAGCTAACTCAGGGTTAAACTGCTGTCAGGGGCTCAAGTCCACTGAGACCACAGCTAGGCCTGTTGAAGGCCACTGCTCAGCCATGACAAGAAGTGAAGACCTTCCTTTAAGAATTAATTCGTGGTTTGTCCCTATGAGAACACGTAGGTGATTCAAAGCTCTGGGCATAACTGTTCATCTGGTATCTGTGACTAATGTATTGTAGCATAAAGGAACATTTCCTTTTATATTGTTGTGCAATAACATAATCTGAGGATCTGTGATTTTTCTTGCAAAACTTAAAAAATATTTCACAAAATCATTTGCTTTATAGAAAATGAAGGAAGTATTGCTTACTCTGTATCATAACTTGCTTGAGAATCAAGGAATAAGAATTTTGCTGTGTGAGAAGCTAACCTCAGCAATAGCCTCCCCCTCTTCCATCCACATCCCAACATATACCACCTCCAGCCAGTCCAGAGCTCCTCTGGCACTCTCATACAAGAGCTTTTTCATTACGGAATCCCAGACACCCCATTCAATTATTAAAGGACGTCCTGTTATATTTATTACAGAGGTGGCTGATATTGCTACCAATTGTCGAATTTCAGTTTCCTGTGGTTGATTTTCATGCATGAGGAACACACGGCTGCTGGGCGGGCGCCAGCACTCCATCAATCTCTCCAGGCTTCCTCGACCTCAGGATATGTAAGAGTAGCGGATAAATTGGAAGATCAATGACTTGTCCCTCCTGCCGCACCAGCTGCTATTGAGAAATTAATATGAGGATCACTATAAATAAAAGATAAAAGATGATATGGCTTACAGTGTAAAATATTAAGGCTGCACACAATGTGCTGGAGGAATCTAAACCAAAAGCTAAGCAAATTAACCCTGTAAGGGCCTTCCACCACCTTTCTGGAAATCAAGTTTGAGAGAGATCATACTGTAATATGATAAGGGTCTCTTTACATCCCTTGATAGAGAAAAAGTCAGGACCATTAATGAAGTGGTGTCCCTTCTCTTTTCTATGTCGTAGAGTTTTGGGACTTGAAGAGATTACAGAAATTATTTATTCCAGTCACCTCATTTTACATGAGAAAACTGCAGACCAGAGAATTAAGTGGTTTGCTCAAATTTTTGCAGCTAGCTGGTGACAGAGCTGCTAATGGGCCTCCGTTCTAATATTCAATTCTTTTTTTTTTATCAAGCCACCTCCTATCACAAAGGCTCTTAATAAAACTCTCATTTTAATGCTCTCTAGGGCTTTCCTAAGAAGAGCGCTAATTTGTAATCATGCCAGCAGCAGTAAAATATGGCAATATTTCTAATATGTACTCGAGACCAAAAATCTATGTGTGGCATATAATAATGTTTGACAGATATCATTTACAGAGCACATTTGTTTCTGAGCACTGCAGAGGACGTTATCCATGTTTCTCCTGGGACTTAAGAAATGAAACAGATGATCAGACTCAAAAACATATGCAGAACCCAAGAGGGAATTGGAGGAAGAAAAAGAAAATACCAGAGATAATAGGAGAACACTAGTTGAGGAAAAAATAAGGCCTTACGGGGCAAAACTTGAGATCAGAATAGAAGCTGAAAGCCGAAGTTGAAGAGTCATAGGTTAATTTTGTTCGAATCTTGAAAAGTCTAAATTCAGTTTTTGGCTCTGGTACACCATGTGCCTGTGTTAATTTGGGTGGCTCAATGCCAAAGCAGCTCTGAACCCCAGAGTGGCTCCTCTGAATTCCCAGTTTCAAGTTCCACCCTGCCCCTGCTGGCATCTTGAGACACAAGAAACAGGGCTGTTCTGGTTGCCAGACAGATGAGTTCTGTACATACCTTGATTTGCAAATTTTTTTTTTGGCTGGTTCTCAGTACAACTGTTGGAGATTTAAATTCCTTAAAATGAAGTTATGGATCTATTGCTCTCGACTCTAGGTTCTACCCATGAATTCATTTGTACTTCGCAAAGAGAATTTAATTTCTCATTTGTTATGTCATTTAAACCTCTCTTTAGAGCCTCTCCTGACTCTTACCTGTTAATCAGAAGTCAGTTATATTAAACATTCAATTCAGGTTCCATCTCCTCTGAAGAAAAATATACTTAAAAAAAAATAAGAGGATGATGATTTTATTTAAAAGCAAATCATCTACTGAGTGACAGGGGCTGATTCTGTCTTTAGTAGGTTAAAAAGATCCCCAATCTCAAACTCTTACTTTTTCTTAAAAGAAAAAAATCTCCTATCGGTGCTGTTTCTTAAGGATCAAAAAGTGTGCATTACAAAAAAGAGGAAAAAAATTAGAGATCAATGCCTGATATCCCTGAACTACCTGCCCCAGATGAGAAATGAATATGAGGATCATTATAAATAAAAGATAAAAGGTAATATAGCTCTTGGAGTAAAATATTAAGCCAGTCACAGTGTGATGTATCAAGTTTAACCAAATTAACCCCTGAGATAAACAGGGACTTAGTTTTTGTTGCACTTGAAAAATGAACTATTATGAAAAAAAAACTTACATATGGAAAAGAGTTATCCAGGGGCTCAAAATTGAGAATGCAGTTCCTCTCATTTGAGGTAGTCTCTCTTAGATACCTGTACAAGGTTTGGAAAATGCTTTCCCCTGAGCAACACAGGCAGAGTAATCGCTCAACCTTCTTCAAAGGTGCACTAACTTATCTTATTGTTTGATATGGTAGCTGCAAGCTATATTTACGGGATGGAGTTATTTTTTTTGCATTTCCATCCAAAAGCTTCCCTCAAAAAGTATACTTTCCATTGGAATGTATACCAATCATTTTTCTAATATACCATTCATTAGATTAATGTTACTATTAGAGCTGCATAGAGCATATATGTGTCTTGGGCATTTTTCCAGAAATGCATTATGTAACACATGGATTTTTAGTTTATAATTGCAAAGGATTCAAAACCTGAGCTCCAGAAGAGACTTTAGAAACAGGCTAGCAACAGTGAATTTTTTACTCTTTTGCCTAAATACTCTCCCCAAATTGTCTCTTTTCCAGGAAATGAGATACAAATAAAATCTTGGTCCAGATGAAGCCATGATTTTGATCTGTTGAGATAGATGGCCAGAGTTTTCCTGTAAGTCTGTTGGGTATAGACTCCTTTTCCTGCGTTTTTTGACCTTCTCTCTAACCCTGAAAGAATATAGATGGATTGGGTGACTCACATCCACTTTTGGAATAGTGCGCTGAATTATTTAGCATAAGCAATGGAGGAAAGTGGAGGAGTAAGTGGGGAGAAATAATTTTAAAATATCTTTAGCTGGAGGAAAATTGGCCTACCTACACAAGAGTAAATATGGTATGTATAGTGATTCAAATATTCAAAGATGTCTGTTTTAGCAATAAAGACCAGATCTGGACACAGTCCCTGGCACAGTCAGACTTACACCTGCACATTCACTATATCAAAAGAACCACAGAAGTGTGCTGAAAACTGCTTAAGTGAGAGACATAAACACAAGTACAGATGAACGGACAGGAATTCAGGGCTTTAAATGCTGGACTGCTGGCAAAGCAGTCAGCAGGATAAGCTCCAGCCAATTTTCAATTGTGAGACACTAAGTTCACATTGCAGACATGCGAGAATGTTTGTTCTTCCCTTCCTGAAATTTTAGGGAGGATATTAAACACCCCTGTTAAATGTCTGCCAGTGATTGCCAGAATTAAGCTTTTGAAAATGATGGCTGTGATCTTTAATAGGGTTGTGCCCTTGTCAAGAGTCTCAGGCAGAATTTTCAGTGTAATTTCAAACCAGATATTTCTTTTGGATGATGTACATGTCTGACTTGCTGCAAGAAAACATCCATGTATAGTCGAAGTTAGGAACGAACTGGTATAAATTTGTATGTTATCTCATGACCTAACTTTTTGGCTACCTTTTGTTCTTACATTGTGGCTAAGTTTGATCTTGTCTCAGGGCCTTTGTACTTACTGTGTAAACATAATACTGTTATTATTCTTTTTCTAGAATAATATTTTAGATTTTTTTTCTAGAATAAAATTTTCAGAAAAATTTCTATAAATTATTCCTTTCTGTTCCTTGGCATATAACTTAAATATCACCTCCTAAAAAGCCATTTTCTTGATGATCCAGTATCTCAGCTTATCACGGTTATATTACCTTAATTTATTTCCTTTGAACCAGTTACCAATTTTTCAGGAATAGTAACAGAATAATCATAAAAATAACAACTATCTTTGTTTATTTGTGTTTAGATAGACTTCTTCTCAAATAATGCAAACTCCATGACGGCACAGATTGAATTTCCTTTCTATTCCCTGTTCTATGCCAGCCTTGGAACACCGTCTGGCCTATTATAGTCACTCAAGGTTTGTTTATTGAGTGTATAAAAATATATGAGTAGACAAATGGATCTGGAATGATTCGAGGTCACTCTTAATGATGTCTTGGGGTTAATGATTAGATTTAAAGTGTAGTCATTAGAGCTGGAAGGAATCTTGTTCATATCCTCTTAGCTAGAGCAAGATTCCCTTCTGTTGCATCCCTATTAGATAATCAGTTATTCTGTGCTTGAATAACTGTATGTGAAAGGCTAGCCACTGGCACTCTCTTAGCTATTTAAAACCAATCACAGCCTTCTATGGGAGTTTGTTTCCTGTTACACAGCTATAATTGAGAAGCCTCTGATTACCCAGGATCTTTTCACTCAGTCCTTTCAGCTTTTGTTCTTTTTCTAGCTCCTGGAAAAATGACAGGACAGAGTTTCTCCTCTAAATCATGTCTTTTAGATTTACATGCCTGCTTGTAACAAATTTAGTGCACTGTTACAGAAAGATTCAGGTGGATTGTCTGCCATATATTACTGCATTTCTTGATAGTATTTAGAAATAGTTTGGGTTCTATGTTATATTTGAGAAAGTACAGAAGTAGAAAGGATTTAGGGGTTATGTCAAAAGGATCAGATTGATATTTGAATTTATCCCCTTTAATGTATCTAATGCTGATGCTATGAGGAATTGAACAGTATAGTCCCCACATATTGCCATTGCTTAAAAAATGTATATATGGTAAAAAACATGCTAACTCTGGAACCCCTCTATGATGGATAACATTTCAACTACATCTTAGACCTCTGAGTATTTCTCAAAACGTTGTGATACAAAGCATCTCTCCTTTTCTTGTTTTTGGTATGCACAATTAATTAACAAAAATCATACCTTATATTCCAGAAATAATGATGGTTTAGTTGACTTTTGGCAGGGGAGGGAGATGTGTTTAAGGGTCCATCATTTGTGCATAGCAGTTTAGTGTTACACAAAGCCTGGATATTAGGACCCCAGTGAAAGCCCCATGGAGTCATGTTCATATATCTGTTCACCACTGTGTATAAATGGGAGAAAATAAAAACCTTGGTTTGTGGATTATGGTAAGCCAGAAGTTCTTTCGCTTTTGCTGTGACAAACAGATACAAAGGTATTAAATATCTGCAGAATAGCCTTGCAGGATTTGACAGAAATCTCAAGTGGGATGTAGAAAATATATAACAAAAAGAAAGGCTAGTCAAGGCTGCTGGGAAACTTTTTCAAGGACAGTTGAGTAATAATGGTAACAACAGCAATAAGAAGACCCATTATAAAAGGCTTAGAATGGCATAAAGTTCTTAGCACTTTACATGTATTAATTTCTTACACACCACAATCCTTGAAGATGGGTACAGTTATAATCCTTATTTTTCAAATGAGGAAATGAAACACAGAGATGAAGTAACCCTCCTGAGGTCCCACCACTAGTAAGTGACAGAGTTGGGAAAAAGTCCTAGGCTCTCTAACTTAGAGTCAGTGCTCTTAACCAGTGGGTTGTAAACTATAGGTAATATTTGTACAATTTGAAATAGCTTTACAAATAATATCTTTTACTCCCAAAGTACATAGGGAATACCCAGAGAAATTGGCATTATAATTATTTTGATTTTCTTTACCAGCAATCTGTTAACTTTCTGCAGTTCAGTATTCTTCCCCAACTTGTTAAAAAATCAAGCTACAATCCAAAATAGAAGGGTTAAAGAAAGCAAATTTCATGGAGATCCCGTTCTAGAAGGTAACTAAAAGAATATTGTCCATAAGTATGTAAAAAGAAGCTAAAACAAAGGAGGAGACAGGAATCCCAAACTTTTTGATTAAATTCAACATTCTTGGGTAAAGGGACGCTTAATCTCCATTAATGCCCTGCCCACAGAGGCATCACTCTACAGAAGCCAAGCACTCTCTCCTCAACTGCAAACTCACTGATCCTGGAACGGTCACTTTTCTTGGTAAGCCTCCAACCTTCCCTCATCATTATGGGAGGAAGTTGGAATTAGATTCGTTTTCACAACTCAGCTCTAACATTCCGTGCATTTGTGAGCCGAAGTAAGTGTTGAATATCTTTAATGCAGCAGGATACTTTCTTCATAACTGCTTCTGTTCCCCTGCTTTTTGTGTAATTTTTATACATTGTAGACAAGAAAAAGATATCAAATTGAAAGTAAATAGCAAACTAATTCCAACTTTCCATACTCATTTCACTGCCAATTCTGCAGAAAGCCTTCTGCAGAATTCTGATACAGACCGTGAAAACTCATTGCAAAAGTTCCAGGGTCTTTCCCATATTTGGTCATCTTGTGTTTTCCACTGGGAGCTACCGCAAAGAAATAAAGTAACAGGAACTCATATCAACACTAATGGGAAAGAAATCCTTAAACATTTTTTCCCTTACTATATGAAACTTCATCCATATACAAAACCAACATTAAAGGTTAAACCCTAAAGGCAACATATTCCTGTGAACAAGAAAACATAACACAAATAATATACAATGCCATCATTATAGACATGCACAAGCACATATGGTTTTAAAATGTATTCAGAGATATTGATTGGATTAAATTTGAGTTCAATAAAACTTGTTTTTAAGAGACATGATATTCAGCATACATATCTGTCCTCCCCCTGCCTCACATATTTAATTCATTCTAGTCATTTCCCCAGTTAGTTTCCCCCGATGTTTATTTTAGAATTAGTGATTTTTGGACAGGAGTTAATCTCTATACAGACACCTATTTCATGTCCCCAAAGTACTCAGTCTTGTTTTTGGCAGTGTGTGTGGCATTGAGTAGGGAAACTGGGAAGTCACATGAGAGGAGAATAAAAAGAGTGAAACTTGGAATAGGACCTTATGTATAGTTCTTAATTCCAAAAGTAGAAGGGAAGAATGAAGGATCTGACAGATGAATCAGTGGTAGGATAACTCACTGGTTACTGGCTGTCCTCACTTTACCAGTGTTTTAGGCTATAAAGTATGCTTGAATAGCTGCATCATTCTCTGGTTGGACACACATAAGCATAGCTTTACCTTCTTGGGATTGGTTTCATATGGTGATAATGGGCATAAAGAATGGAAACTGTAAACCCATGTCTCCTCCAACTCGAAGACATTTATTAAGGCACAGGTTTAACCAAAACCAAAAATGATTTATTCATTCATGCCAGCTGAAACTGTATCTTACCACTCCTGTCTGCTAAAGACAAAAAGGAGGCTGACTTGGCATAGAGTGATAGTGTATCTACATAGCCCTTTCAGGTTAAGTCTTGTCAACAGACTTTAGTGTTCACTCAATAAAAGCAAATCAACTCATTTAGTGTTTCAGGAAACAGCTCACTCTTTCATTGCCATTAAATAAATTGTAACATTTGTTGGATACATTACTTTTTAGAATGCCATTCTTACACTTATTTATAATAGGACCTGTTATTTTAAATGAAAACTTGTAATATGACAAGCCTCAGAACAAATACTCAATGTTTTTTTAAGAAATCACATAGTTTAGGGTTTTCAGATTTGGACTCAGACTTGCATTTCAAACATTGCAATTTAGGCTTATTAAATGATTTCCTTGCAACCAAGAAAAAAAATGCTCATCTGAATTTAGGATCTAGTTAAATTAATATGATAGTGATTGATAAAGCAAAGTAGCATAGAAGCTAAGTTCATGTACTTCGGAGCTGGTCAGTCAGCATTTAAATTTTATTTCTGCCATTTATTGCTGTGCAATCATGGGCAGATCACTTCACCTCTCTTCGCCTCAATTTCTTCATCTGCACAATGGTGATGAATAATCGTACCAACATCATAAAGTGACTGTAAGGAAGAAATAAGTAATATTTTTATGCTTAAAGCAATCAATGGTTGGCTTATAAAATAATTTTTAAATGCTAGTAATAGTATTAGTAAAATAGTATTCCTATAGTATTTATTAAATTATCTCAAAATAATAATATGAGCCTGTTATTTCAGTAGTTCTATTTGTTAGTTACGTAGATTAGGCAAGCTCATCTTGTTTAATCATAAAACAAAGAGAAATAAACCAATTGTTTTAACCTTGTTAGGGAACCTGAGTCACATAATTCAGAAATGTTTCTAACTGGTGGCATCTGCTTTGGCTCTGTCATGGCAAGAGAACATTTATTGTTCTAGAAACTGAAAGCCTCATATTTGCATAGCATAAAAGAAAAGTGCTTAATAAGATATATTTCCATAGGCACAGTTGCACCATATATAGTGGAAAATTAGCTCTTCTAGGTTCAAATGCCCTGATTCAGAGCTGTCATTGCCTATTATCAGGCAGTAGGAAGGTGTAAGTAAGAGCCATGCATGTTTGTCATTAGATCCATCTACAACACTGATACTGTCAATCAGCCTCTGACAGCACCTTCCCCATGAACAGTTCCCTGTGCCCCTTTGATAATGCTGAGATGGAGTCTACCATCAGTGTGGTGAGAATTAACTGTGTTTATGAGTGTGCAAACAAATTGAAGAGTAAAATTAATAAATATTGACCAAGTTTGTGACTGTGAATACTAGGGAAATAAATATGTGGATACAAAGAGCCAGGAAAATACTCACTTGGCATGAAGCCAGTAAAAATGTTTCTTGATAAACAAAAAGTTCATCTTGTAAACAAAAAGTTTGCCAAAAACAAAGTCCAGTGTAGTGCTACTGTAGCCTGACCACAGTATTAAATAAACACACACACGTACATACAAAAGGAAGCCCTCTTCACACTAATGCCCCAAAGCACTTTAATGGGTCTTTAGATTGGATAGACAAAGTAGATTGACAGTTGCCCTCTATGAGCTGGGTCCTTCAAACTAGCCTGACGCTCACTGAATAAGAAATGAGGAGCTCTGACAACATGGGCAATTGCATGCTCAACGGAGTCCTCGGACAAGAAGAAGTAAGTTAGTAGATACAAACATAAACTAAATCTGTTAAGTTTTTGGTTTTGTTTCCTGTAGCAACAAAACAGATGTAGAAATGCAGAGGCATAGACTTCTGAAACCCTGGGAAGAGCATGTTCTTATTCTCATTTAGAACTTCAGTTGCCAAACGTATTGAGCTATCTTCATTGGTTGTTCTACAGGATCAAGTCCTTTCTGCTATTCAGGGAGAATATTTCTGCAAATATCGCTGGACTGAAGTTCCAAGTTTCACATTTTGAAAATATGACAGTTTTTAATGTAATAAAGTGATTTTCTTTTCTCATTAAATCCAGTTATTCACAAGAACAGAAAGCCAAATACTGCATGTTCTCATTGTAAGTGGGAGCTAAAGATTGAGTAGACATAGACAGAAAGAAGGGAACAACAAACACGGGAGCCTACTTAAGGGTAGAAGGGTTGGAGCAGGATAAGGATTGAAAAACTACCTTTCAGGTACAATGTTCATTACCTGAGTGACAAAATAATCTGTACACGAAATCCGCGTGAAGTGCTATCTATGTAAGAAACCTGCATGTGTACACCTGAACCTAAAATAAAAGTTCGAAAGGAAAATACATAAGGTAATTATATCTAGTTATTTATAATTCTTGCCAAAAAAGCCATATAAACAAAATGTAGTAACATCTGTTAAAAGAATTTTTCCAATGAAAAATATGTCTTTGAAAATTTCATTGTCATGTGAATCATGTATCCTAAGAAATCAAAATGGTTTCATGGTCCTTGAAAAGATTAACCAAGACACTAGAATCATACACAAATACACATATACACAGAAAGAATGGGAGGACAACTAAGAGACCACCCCAAATCCCCTTTTATAAAAAGGCAGACAGCACTCTTATTCACAATAGTGGTTTGTTGGGAGAAAAGCATCCTCACAAAGGCAGAGAAAGCCTATAGTAGATACAAGTTCCATTAAACCTAATTCAATAAATAAATAAATTACTTCTTAATACATAGATAATAAGAATCAATAAAACTGAGAAAACAGAAAAATTATATCAAAACAATCAAGTATGCATAAAGAAAAGCAAATTCCAAAAGAAACAGGAATAATTCAGAAGACCAAATATCATTAGGTCAAAACGAAAATAAAGCAAAGATTAAGATTAGCAACCTTAATTAGAATTAACAGGAAATTATAGACAAATATCTTATAGGCTTTTCTCATAGTCTTATGGCAGAGAAATGCTGACTTAAAATATATATGTGTGTATATATATATGTGAGTGTAAACATACAAAACATGTATTTTAAACATACCATATATATACACTAATTTATATGTGTGTATGTGTGTGTGTATACGTATATATATGGAGGATGAATAATACAGGAAATATAATATTGTCGTAAAGGCATTCCAGGAGTAGAGGAGAGAAATAATGAGATTATTGTGTTATCTCCCTATTGCTGTGTTATCAAGTTAACTCAAACTCAGTGAGTTTAAAGTGACACCAATTCATTATCTATTTTACAATTCTGTAAATTAGAAGTCCGGCATGTGTCTTACTGGGCTAAAATCCAGATGTTAACAGGGCTGCGTTCCCTTTTGGATGTTCTAGAGGATAATCTATTTCTTTTCCTTTTTCAACTTCTAGAAACTTCCCTTGTTAATCTACTCAATCTGTTTATCTTCAAGTCTGTCAATGGCAGGTTGAGTCCTTCTTTCATTGCATCATTGACCTTGCTTTCCTTGTCACCTTTTATTCCTTGACTCTTCTTCCTCTGTCTTTTAAGGAGTTTTGCAATTACATTAGGCCCACTTGGGTGATCCATGATAATCTTCTAATCTTAAAGTCAGCTGATTAGCAAACATAATTCCATTTGGGTCTTAATTTCCCTTTGCCAGATAAGAACATTCTCACATCTTCTAGGGATTAGGCTCCCTCTCTCTTTTTTTTTTTTTTTGGTGGGGGATGCTATTATTCACACTACCAAAGGTAGATCCAGAATCTACAAAGAACTTAAACAAATTTACAAGAAGAAAACAACCCTATCAAAAAGTGGGCGAAAAATATGAACAGAGAGTTCTCAAAAGAAAACATTTGTGTGGCTAACAAACATATGAAAAAAAGCTCATCATCACTGGTCATTAGAGAAATGCAAATCAAAACCACAATGAGATACCGTCTCATACCACTTAGAATGGTTATCATTAAAAAGTCAGAAGACAACAGATGCTGGAGAGGATGTGGAGAAATAGGAATGCTTTTACACTGTGAGTGGGAGTGTAAATTAGTTCAACCATTGTGGAAGACAGAGTGGCGATACCTCAAGGATTTAGAACTAGAAATACCATTTGATCCAGCAATCCCTGGGTATATATCCAAAGGTTTATAAATTATTCTACTACAAAGACAGATACTCACATATGTTTATTGCAGCACTGTTTACAACAGTAAAGACTTAAAACCAACCCAAATGTCCATCAATAATAGACTGAATAAACAAAATGTGGCACATATACACCATGGAATACTATGTAGCCATAAAAAATATGAATTAATATCCTTTGCTGGGACATGGATGAATCTGGAAACCATTATTCTCAGCAAACTAACACCTAACACTAGTTAGCAAACTAACAAGAACAGAAAACCAAACACTGCATGTTCTCACTCATAAGTGGATGTTGAACAGAGAATGCATGGACACAGGGAGTGGAACATCACACACTGTGGCCTGTCAGGGGTTGGGGACCTAGGGGAGGGATAGCATTAGGAAAAATACTTAATGCAGATAACAGGTTGATGGGTGCAGCAAACCACCATGGCATGTGTATACCTATGTAACAAATCTGCACATTCTGCACGTGTAACTCAGAGATTTTAAAATAATGCAAGCAGAAGGATAAATAAAAATCCTTATAATAATATCTGTGATTTTTTAAAAAAGGCAAAATTAGGAGGAAGTAGAAAGACCAGTACGGATGGTTCACAGCTTACAATATTGAGTACAATGGTGCAAAACTGTCTCATTTTTTATATAATATACTATATTCAAGAAATTGCATATGCTATTCCACATAATTATAAAATAACCTTTGAATTAGATGATTTTATTCAATTTTAAGCTAACTTAAGTGTTGTGAGCACATTTAAGTAAGGTTAGGCAAAGCTATGAAGTTTAGTAGGTAAGGTATATTAAATGCATTTTTTCAATTTACAGTATTTTCAACTTGATAGATTCATTGAGATGTAATGCTATCATAAGTCAAGCAGCATTTGTACAAAATTTTAATATCTTGAAACACTTGAAAGTTTGTTATACTTTTCCAACTTGTCATTGGCCCAGGTTGTCAGTCTTAATTTTTAGTACTGCTAATTTTCATCTTTTTTAATAAGTATTTATGCACAAAGTTGGGAAAAGTCATACAAGCCAGATGTCATGTTTAGCTATAAAAGTTTCAGCCAAGTTTTTGGTGGAAATTAAGGACAAAGTAACAATGAACTCAACAATCCAACTCATTTATGTTACTGGTTACAGAATCAAATGCTGTGGCAGTCATTTGACTTATGACTTAATTCATTTTTTTGAAATGTTTAGGAGCCTAATGATTTCACAGTTTCTGGGCCAATATGATCAGCCACCCTTGGTTATGTCTATACCCTCTGGTTTTCTTCCTCCACTCCCCACATGGGGCTTGTATATAGAACTGAAATTAATTTGAATCTATTGAGCTTATATGCTGTAATATGGCTACATTTACTCATATTCAGTATTTTGGGAGGTAGATTTCTTAGGATTTTCTATGCACATAGCCATAATCCACCTCTTGTTTATTTCCTTGCCTTATCACATTGGTGAGGACTTGGAGTACCATGGTAATTAAAAAGTAGTAGAAACAGTTTGACTTGCTCAGTTTCCTGATTTTAGGAGGGAAATGTTCACTCTTTTACCATTAAGGTATAGGGTTTTCTTAGACACCTTCCCTTTTGTTCCCAGAAAGGGGTCCCCATCCAGACCTCGAGAGAGTTATTGTATCTCACACAAGAAAGAATTCAGGCTGAGTCCAGAGTTCAAAGGAAAGCAAGTTTATTAGGAAAGTAAAGGAACAGCTACTCCATAGACAGAGCAACCCCGTGGGCTGCTGGTTGCCCATTTTAATGTTTATTTATTGATTATATGCTAAAGAAAAGGTAGATTATTCATGCTTCCATGTTTTAGACCATATATGGTAATTTCCTGATGTCGCCATAGCATTTGTGAACTGTCATGGCACTGGTGGGAGTGTAGCAGTGAGGATGACCAGAGGTTACTTTTGTCACCATCTTAGTTTTGGTGGATTTTGGCCAGCTTGTTTACTGCAGCCTGTTTTATTAGCAAGGTCTTCTTGACCTGTATCTTGTGCTGACCTCCTATCTCATCCTGTGACTTAGAATGCCTAACCATCTGGAAATGCTACCCAGTAGGTGTCAGCCTCATTTTATCCAGCTTCTACTCAAGATGGAGTTGCTCTGGTTCAAATGCCTCTGACACTCTGGCTGTGAAAGTTTTCTGTGTTAAAGGAACTTTTCATTTTAGGAGCTAACTTTACTCCCACGTATTCATATACACCGTTCATTTTATATATTGATGAATTAAATTCACCAATATTGTCCTAAGGTATTTTGACTTAATATTTATGAAGTTCATTGCTTTGTAGTTTTATTTTCTTATAAGGTCTTTCTCATAATTTGGTTTTGAAGTATTGTTAACCTCATAAAATGAGGTTATAATTTTTTTACTTCATCTTTTCTTCTAAAAGAGTAAAGTCTTCTTAGTCTGTAGTCTTATTTGTGGGAGGCTTTTAAGTAAGACTACATCTTCTATAATGAGAATAAAGCTATTAACATTCTATTACTTCTGATGCAAATTTTGATAATTTTTGTCTTTCAAAATTTAACCTAAGTTATTGAACTTGTTCACAAAGTTATTCACGAATTTCTTTTATTACCTTTATGAAAGTCAGTAAGAACTACAGTGATGTTTTCTTTTTCATTCCTGGTATTAGAAATTTGTGTCTCATTGATTATTGAATTTCTATTATTAGGACAATGCAGATAATATCGTGAAAAGATGTTAATATTGTTTAAAAATATCGCTTACATTCTTACCTCAACTATAATATATAGCCCCTTCATTTGTTGCTAATCTTCATGTTGAAATGGCATTTATTGCTTTAATTTGCATTTCACTGACTACTAGTGTTATTCTGCATCGTTTCACAGGTTTATGAATTATTTGCCTTTTTCTGTGACTTCTATGTTCATATTTTAAGGCTATTTTTATGCTGTGATGTTCATATTTTCTTATTAATTTGTAAGCATGGTTTATATTTAGAGGTATTAATCCTTTGTTATATATGCTACAAATATTGTCTCCAAGTCCATCATTTTATTTTCATTTTGTATATATCACCTTTCATTACATAGACTCTTTTACATTTTATAATTTAAATACGTAAATCTTTATAGCTTTGGGGTTTACTGAAAATATTTTTCTGTTTTTATAATGACATAATTTTAATTCATCTGTAATTTATTTTTTAATTTAGTCTGTGGTTTAAAAAAAAATAATATTATTACTTTCTAAGTGGGTATATGGTTTTCTCAGCATCAATTTTGAATGATTAACTTGAATCCTTTTTTTTTTTGTTCTTTTAATTTTTTTTGAGATGGAGTCTCACTCTTGTTGCCCAGGCTGGAGTGTAGTGGAGCGATCTCAGCTCTCTGCAACCTCCACCTCCCGGGTCAAGCCATTCTCCTGCCTCAGCCTCCCAAGTAGCTGGGATTACAGACATATGCCACCATGTGCAGCTAATTTTTGTATTTTTAGTAGAGACAGGGTTTCTCCATGTTTGTCAGGCTGGTCTCGAGCTCCAGACCTCAGGTAATCAGCTTACCTCGGCTTCCCAAAGTGCTGGGATTACAGGCGTGAGCTGTATCACCCTGCAGCTATTAACTTGAATCTTTAGATTATAATTTTAGTTTATCATGATCAAACTTTCTACATTTAGATCTGTTTGTATTTTCTGCCTAATTTGTGTGTGTATTTATAAATGTAGTACTGCCATAACATTTTAATTGTAGTAAATTTTAACTAAATGTTATAGCTATCTCTGCATAAATGGACTCACCTTCTAATAAGTTTTATTACTTGTATCTGAATTCTTCCAAATTATATTCATTACTCAATTTTTTAACTATTTACCCTTAATATAAATCCAGAGCTGCTATATATTAAAACTGGACTAAAATAGCTAAGTAATGTTTTTTAGTATTCATTTATATTCCTAGATTTTTAAAATGAGAGAGTAATAGAATGTAATATTTTTTAGAAGCTCATAGTTTCTATCTCTAATTAAAACAAAATACTCTGTGGAATACTGTTGTGTCATTTTACCCGGTTTCATTAATACTGGCTACTGAAGTTAATTTAAATTCATTCTTGTAAAGTTGGATTTCAGTATCAGCAGTTTTTCTCTGTTAGCATACTCAGTGAGACTTATAAATAGTTATCTACTGGGCAATAAACACTAAGCAAGCTTGTATATTGCAAATAATCTCAGCCAATAAATGTTATTTATGTTCTATTTAGGAATAAAGATACTAATCTGAGATCACAAAGGACATTTGTGTTAAAGCTAAAAGCAATTCTGCTTTGATTAGTTGCATATGCAAATATTAATCATTCTCTTTCATCTTCTTTTTTGACAGTTGTATAGAAAGAAAACTAAATGCACAAATGCAGTCCAATCTGTTATTAATACAAATGAAACTGTGAGAATTGAATAACTAATTCATGTAGAATTGCCTCTCATTCTGATTGGATAATTTTTAAATGTTGACTAAAATTTAAATAAATAAATACAAAAAGAAGCTACCTGAAATGACCTATTATTTTATTACTCAGCTAAAACCTGGGGTTCCACCGATATGAGAAGGAGCTTCTCTCTTTAAGGAGGTTTGGGGTTTTTTGGTCCTGTTTTCTGCACATTCCCTCAATCTACTTTTGGAGGTTTTACTCAAATCATTTATCCATTGATTTTCGGGAAAAAAAATAGATACTGTGCTAGATTCTGCCAAATCAGACAGAATTTTGTTGTCTCTCTCTTCTGGAGAGCTACTGTCAATTGGTGTGTTACAGGCCTTTGTTTTGTTTGGCTCTGTAGTTAGTGTGTTTCTTTGCTGGTTTATATTTTTAGTATTCATTTTTTTAGATTGAGAGGATTGGAAGTTATCCTTTCAAAGGTTATTCTTTCATTTTGGAAGGCCTTTTAAATTGTGATGTTGCATCCAAAATAATTTAACTAAATCTGAATTGCATATTCCCCCCCCCCCCGCCACCTTTTTTTTTTTTTTAAGCTTTTTCCCTTAGATGCTGGACCCACATTAATGACTAAGAATGAAAATAATTCAGACCTGGATGTCTTTCCCTTGTAAACCACAGAGAATATAGAAAACAATGAAACTTGGGCTCCCTACCTCTCTTCCTTCTCCCTTTTCTCTTCCTCCTCCACTTTCTTCTTGTTTGCCAGTCACCTCAGTTCCTCATCGCGTTTTGAGTTTCTAGCATGGCCTTGAAAAGTTCCACACTTAATTGACTCCACAGTGATGGAATAGCGGATTGCTAGGAGGGACTAATATCTGGACACATTTACACAAAAGCTACTCAAGAGGAGATGATCCAGCCTATCTTCTCACTTCAACTGTGAGATGAATTTTTCTATTTCAAATAAAACTGACAGTAAACCAAGAATAAAATTCTGAGTCCTCTAACTAACTGAATGGACCCTCTTCTTAACCAAAGGGAACAAAACAAACCTGACTAACTAGTTCAGGCCATGTCAGAAGGGATGGGGGTCCGAATATGCCTCATTGTACTCCCTTCCCTTTGGAGTTCAGGCACAACTGACCAGTATTAACATTGAAATAGACATCCAAAGACTGACAGAACAGATGGTTTGTAGCCATAATACACCAATGCTAGCCTGACTCTTGTATAACATCACATGACAGATGACAAGTTCTCAAAGGATCAAAGTATTTCACCCCAAAATATATTTATTTGACACATTTTGAAATGGCCCTGCAAAACTCTCTCTTGTGGGGGAAATTTGCATTCTGCAGAGAATTTCTTTTCTTTACTAGGTCTCTTAGAACAGTCTGACACTTGATAAGAGGCATTCCCATCTATTCTCTCTGAATCCTGCTACATGGAGCCTTCATCTATGAGACAAGAACCTTAGCTTTCACAACCACCTCCACCACACATCCTGCTCCTTACATTAACTAAAGCTTATTTCAACTCCTCAGACAGAGCTTAACCTCTTCAACCAATTGCCAATCAGGAATTAAATCTACCTGTGACCTGGAAGCTCGCTTTTCAAGATGTCCCATCTCTCTGGGCCAAACCAATGTACACCTTACCTGTACTAATTTGTCTTTACCTGTAACTTCTCTCTGAAATGTATAAAATCAAGCTATAATCCAATCACGTGGGGCATATTCTCCCAGGAACTCCTCTGGCTGTGTCACAGGTAATAATTCTTAACCTGGGAGAGAGATCCAAGATGGCCACGTAGCAGCAGCTCAGGATTGTAGCTCCCAGTGAAAGCACAGAGAGCGAGTGGATGCCGCAATTGCAGACGAATTTTTGATGCCCACAGACTGGGAGATTCCCGGCGAAGGAGCCACA
>CAUYQU010031582.1:0-14250 GCA_963574635.1 Cheracebus regulus
GAATCCAGGTGATAGGTGATGTTAGGGGTCAACTTGATGGGGTTAAGGTATACCGAGATGGCTGGTAAAGTGTTATTTCTGCATGTGTGCCTGTGAGGGTGTTTCCAGATGAGACTGGCATTGGAATCAGTGGACTCAACAAGGAAGATCCATCTTCCCCCATGTGACTGGGCACCACTCAAACAGCAGAGGGTCCAGACACAAGAAAAAGTCAGAGAAACAGTAAATTCCTGTGATCTCTCTTCTGCAGCCAGGATATCATCCTCTCCTGCCCCTGGAAATCAGAACTCCAGGCTGTCTGGCCTCTGGACTCTGGGACTTACCCCAGTCACTCCAGGTTCTCAGGCCTTTAGTTGTGGACTGAGATTTCCACCATCAGCTTCGCAGGTTCTGAGACCTTTGGACTTGGCCTGAGACATGCTACCAGCTTCTCAGGTTCTCCACCTTGCAGATGGCCTAGCATAGGACTTCTCCATAATCACATGATCCAGTTTCCCTAGTAGATCTCCTCTCACCCTCAATCCATCCACTCATCCATCATCTATCAATCATCTATCATCTATCCATCCACCTATCATGTATTCATCCACTATCTATCCATCTATTATCTACCTATCCTCTACCAATCTATCATTTATCCATCCATCCATCCATCCTACTAGTTTTGTCTCCATGTAATAAACAGGGACCCCACCTCTGCCTGCCAATGACCTTTAACTGGGTCATGGACATGACCATTTCCGTACAATGGACATTTCCGTACAATGGGTCATGGACATTTCCGTACAATGCTTAGCCATGGAGGCTGAAGCTCTATCTCCCACAAGACAATATCTCCCATCACCTGGACCACCCAAACAGCCTCCCACCAGGGTCATGAGGTCCTCTGTTGATGTCCTAGTGGTTGGCACCATGGATGTCCCAGATTTCCACCCACCATCTGGGTCTGACTGAAGGCCTGTATCCTGGGCATCCCTGGAATAGAATGAGGAACTCAACCTGGGTCTGGGGGTTTCTCTGTAAGGCCAATGGGTCTGTGGAGAATTCAGTGCACTAGGCTGGCTCTGTCCCAGCTTACCATAGTAAGCTTACCCCAGAACAGGCAACAGAAACAAAAACAGCCACCCTGCTGCCCCCATGGCCACAATCCACTGTCCCCAAGTCACTTGCAATTTCACGTTCCAGCTCGTCCAGGCTCAGGATCTGTCTTATATCCTTGTTTAATTGGCAGTTGCTTTTCTTTCTTACTGTTACACACAGTAATAATATATTGTGCAACTGATGGTGTCTCAGATTTGAAGAGTTAAGGTATGTGCAGTGGAGGCACATACTCACTGGATTCCCAAAAGAATGACAGAGGTGGCACCGTGGGGCATGCCTTACATACGGGGTAGAGTCTAAAATCCAGTACAGCCAAAATCACCCGCAAATGGGGCTTCTTTGGCTACACAAACATACATGGTCACCTGGGTGTGTTGGACAGAAACACTTCAAACAGCAGGAACATGCGGGATGCCAGATGCTCAGAAATAGAAAAAGTGAGACTGACTCAAGGAGGGACAGTCACATGCCATGGCAAACAGCATCAATTGCCTGCTTGGGCAGTGTTTTTCTCTCTTCTTTTCTTGAGATGGCATCTCACTCTGTCTCCCAGGCTGAAGTGCAGTGGTGCAATCTTGGCTCACTGCAACTTCCACCTCCTGGGATCAAGTGATTCTTCTGCCTCAGCCTCCTAAGTAGCTGGAATTGCAGGCGCTCACCACCACACCCAGCTAATTTTTGTATTTTAGTAGAGATGGGGTTTCACCATGTTGGCCAGGCTGGACTCAAACTCCTGACCTTGTGATCCACTCACCTTGGCCTCAAAGTGCTGGGATTACAGGCGTGAGGCACCATGCCCAGCTTCTGTCTTCTCTTCTACTCAATTGCCTTAATGACTTGTGAGATTTTACCCCATTTGACAGAAAAACAAACTGAGGCCCGGAGAAGCGAGAACCACAAAGCTAGTAACAAGCAGCAATGCCAGAGCCGCAGCCTGGATTCAGGCCACAGGGGGGGAAGGAGGGAACTGGGGCATTCTGGAGGACAAGGAAACACACTTACTTCCTAGACTTGGTGCATTTCTTCTTCCAGTTCTTTACCAAAATAGGCATGACTTGTTCCGATGTGTCCTCCTTGATTAAGGACCAGAGGTCAGTGCTCTCCAGGGGCCGATGGTAGCCCCAGATGATCAACCTGAGGCCAAGACACAAGGAAGTTAGGCAATGAGAGTCAATGAGAGGAGGAGGAGGATGGGGCTCACTCACTCCACAAGCATGCCGATGCTGTGCCCCTCCCCAGCACAACTGCCCACTGCAAACGAAGGCAGCCACACAGCTGGGGATGTCTGAATGTGGATAGATATTTGAAAATATTACAAGGTTATTACAACTCCTTCTGTTGAGTTGTAAAGGAAAAATGTCTTTCTTTTGAGGGGGTGCATAGAAAAGATTTAGGGAAAAAAAGATTTTGGAAGAAAATATCAAGATGACTCTAATTCACTCTTTTTCATCATTCATTCATGTATTTTTTATTTTTTTGAGATGGAGTCTTGCTATGTCATCCAGGTTGGAGTGCAGTACCATGTTCTTGGCTCACTGCAACCTCTGCCTCCTGTGTTTGAGCAATTTTCCTGCCTCAGCCTCCCAAGTCTGGGACTACAGGCACATGCCACCACACTTGGCTAGTTTTTTGTCTTTTAGTAGAAACAAGGTTTCACTGTGTTGCCCAGGCTGGTCTCAAACTCATGAGCTCAATGAATCTGGCCCCCTCATTTTTCCAAAATGCTGGGATTATAGGCCTCATTCATTCATTCATTCATTCATTCATTCATTCATTTGGTGACAGGGTCTCACTGTGTCACCCAGGATGGAGTGCAGTGGCATGATCACAGCTCCCTGCAGCCTCCAGCTCCTGGCCTAGAGTGATCCTCCCACCTCAGCCTCCTGAGTAGCTGGGACTTCAGGTGTGAGCCATTATGACTGGCTAATTATTTTTTATTTTTTAATTTTTGTAGAGACAGGATCTCCCTATGTTGCCCAAGCTGATCTTCAGCTCCTGGGCTCAAGCAATCCTCCCACCTTGGCCTCACAAAGTGTTGGGATTATAGGCGTGAGCCACCATGCCCACCAACTTTTAAATATTTTACATTAAAAAAGGCTAATATAGGCCAGGAGTAGCTCATGCCTCTAATTCTAGCACTTCAGGAGGCCAAGATGGGAAAACTTCATGAGCTCAGGAGTTCAAGACCAGCCTGGGCAACACTGGGTGATTATCTCTACAAAAAGTAAACATAAAAAATATTACCCAGTCATAATGGCTTACACCAGTAGTCCCAGCTACTCAGGAAGCTGAGGTGGGAGGACTGCTTGAGGTCAGGAGGTGGAGGCTGCAGGGAGCCATGATAGTGTCATTTGCATTCCAGCCTGGGCAACAGAGCCAGATCCCCCCCAAAAAACAGGTTGAAGGAGGGGGAAAAAGGCTGACATGAGAAAGAATTAGCAATCGTGAAATCTGGGTGATAAGCTTATTGAGTTTTGTTATATTAGTCTTTCTATGTGACTCTACCCAGGCTGGAGTACAGTGGCGCAATCTCAGCTCACTGTAACAGCCGCCTCCTGGGTTCAAGCGATTCTCCTGCCTCAACCTCCCAAGTAGCTGGGATTACAGGCACCTACAACCACACCTGGCTAATTTTTGTATTTTTAGTGGAGACAGGGTTTCACCACATGGGCCAGGCTGGTCTCAAACTCTTGACCTCAGGTAATCCACACACCTTGGCCTCTCAAAGTGCTAACATTATAGGTGTGAGCCACTACACTCAGCCAACTGAACACTTTTATAACAAGAAGTTAAACACTTTCATTTTTTGTTTTAAAATAATTTCAAACTTATAGAAAAATTACTCAAATCATACTAAGAATTCACTCAACTCACCACTATTAACATGTTGCCAAGTTTACAGTACACATTTTCTATCCATTCACACACACACACACACACGCGCACATGCAAATACATCATCTTTTTCTAAACCATTCAGACAGTTAAAGGCCTAGCACAGTGGCTCACACCTGCAATCCCAGCACCTTGGAAGGTTGAGGTGGGTGGATCACTTGAGGTCAGGAGTTTGAGACCAGACCGGTCAACATGGTGAAAACCCATCTGTACTAAAATTACAAAAATTAGCCAGGCATGGCGGTGCATGCCTATAATCCCAGCTACTCAGGAGGGTGAGAGAGGAGAATCACCTAAAGCCAGGAGGCAGAGGCTGCAGATCACACCACTGCACTCCAGCCTGGACAACAGAGCAAGATTGTCTCAAAAAAAAAAAAAAAAAAAGTAAGATGTAGGCTCTACATATCTTTACCCCCCGAAAATGGGGTATCCCCTTACAATCCAGGACATGCTCTTATGTAACTGGAGCACAATTTTCCAAAACAAGAATGAATGTTATTAGCATGCGTCTGGTATCCTGCATTCATATACAAATTACATCAACTGTTCCAGTGACATTCTTTAATAGTAATTTGAAGAAATTATTTAAAACATCTCATCTTTTAAAAAGATGTTTGTAAAAAGTTCATAAAGAAAAGAATAAGACCGGGCATGGTGGCTCATTCCTATAATACCAACACTCTTGGAGGCTGAGGCAGAAGAATCACTTGAGCTCAAGAGTTGGAGACCAGCCTGGACAACATGGTAAAATCCCATCTCTGCAAAAAAGAGAAAAATTCTGTTGGGCATGGTGGAGCATGCCTTTAATCCCAGGTACTCAGGAGGTTGAGGCAGGAGCATCATCTGAACCCGGTAGATCAAGACTGCAGTGAGCTGCCATTGTGCCACTGCACTTCAGCCTCAGCGACAGAGTAAAAGCCTGTCTCCAAGAAACCAAAAAGATGATGCATATTAGGGTGAAAGAAAGATTCTTCAATAATCCCCAATAAGATATTGACAACAGGCAGAAAAAGATGTACAAAAAGGAAACCATAAGGTGGCTGGTCATGGTGGCTCACACCTGTAATCCCAGCACTTTGGGAGGCTGATGTGGGTGGATCACCTGAGGTCAGGAGTTCAAGACCAGCCTGGCCAACATGGCAAAACTGTGTCTCTACTAAAAATACAAAAATCAGCCAGGCCTGATGGTGTACACCTGTAATTCTAGCTATCTGGGAGACTGAAGCAGGAGAATCACTTTAACCCAGGAGGCAGAGGTTGTAGTGAGCTGATATCGCATCACTGCACTCCAGCCTGGGAGACAGAGTGAGACTCCATCTCAAAAAGAAAAGAAGACCAGAAGGAGGCATACTAAAATGGTGACAGTTGTTCCCTCTGGGTGTTTCCTTACTACTGACTTGCACATGTGTTTTTTAAACCCACGTTTCCTATGGTGAGACAGTATTATTTTTCTAAGGAGTGGGGGATGGGAGGGAAACAATGTCAATAATAACTACATCTAATATTTTAAAAACCCAAATCTGTCAGGTTGAACATGATGCCTAGGCAATAAATAAATAAATAAATAAATAAAAACCCAAATCTGAAGCTAAAGCAAGAGCAGTACAGTGTATGGCTGTCCCAGGCCAAGCCTTCTGCAGATATTTAAGCTGACGATGGCTCATGTGTTTATCAGATTCAAGGTGATGGACTTCGGGGACAATATCAGTGTCTCTGAGACCACATGGTCAGCACAGGCAGATTCAAGACAACTCTGTAGAAAAGCGAAGGAGAGAGAAGTCAAGCGGGGAGCTCAGCATGTTCATTCCTTTGTTCATTCATTCATTCATTCATTCATTCCCCACTACCTCCCTGAGGTCTCAGGGGCCCAGCCTTACCCTGTAATCCACCAGAAGGTGATCCTGGACAGCAAGGAGGTGCTGGACTCTGGGCAAAGATTCTAGAGGAAAGAAAGAACAGATTAGGGAGGAAGAGGAAAGGAATGATTCAACTTTTCATCCAGGTAAGAGCTTGGCAAGGAGTAGTCAGCTGCCCATTCTTCCTTCAAGAGGACCAGTGACCACTCCATACCATTCTGAACCCCAAAAGGATTCTCTCCTAAGCCCCAGGAGAAGAAACTCATAGGAGCTCCTCTCTTTTCACTCAACAGAGTTTCTACCAGGTGCAACCACAATACGACAAGCTATTGACCTGCCTTATCTTCTATCCCCACAGCAACCTTAGGAGCTGGTGTTACCATCATCCCCACTTCACTCATTCATTCAACAAATATTTTCTGAGCACCTACTATGTGCTAGGCACTATACAAAGTACTACAGGGTTACCTTAGATCCCCACAACAACCTCATAAGCTGGTATTACTATTGTCCCCATTTTCCTCATTCAGGCATTGAATATTTATTGATCACCTACTATGAGCTAGACATGCTACCAAGAACTTATATACTTGCATTATTTTATATCCTCATGGAATTCTATAAACATGGTATTACTATTATGTCCACTTCATTCATTCATCCAACAAATATTTCCTGAGTACCATCCATGTGCCAAGCACCCTGCATACAAATCTAAGCAAACAGAAATGACCCCTGCCTGTACGGAGCTTGTGGTCCACTGCAGTAATCATCAGTAATACCTGCCAAGATTCTCTACTATTAGTAGCTAGCTCTGTTCTAAATGCTTTACACAAATTATCCTATTTAATCTTCATCTCCACCTCACAAGGTAGGTAAAAGTATTATATCATCCCTGTTTTGCAGTTAAAAGAAACTGGGGACCAGAGATGAAATGATTTGTTCAAGGTCCCACAGCTAAAACTGGTGGAGACAGGACATAAGCCCCAAAGAGTCAGGCTCCAGAGAGACATGCACCAAATGATCAAACAAATGCAAAACTGCAACTTCTGGGCCTTGATATGTGTCCTGAAGGTAGAGAAATATTACCAATTCGACAAAGCCAGCACATGGGGGCTGATCTGGTATATAAAGGTCAGAGAAGCTCCCCTGAGGAAGACAGTCAAGCTGGCACCTGAAAAACGAGTAGAGAAGAACTAAGTAATGAGGAAAGGCAAGGCATTCCTAGCAGACAGCAGCATGTGCAAAGGCCTGGTTGTAGAAGGAAGCATGGCAGACTCCAGGAACCAAGAGGGGGCCTAAGCAGTCTACACTGAAGACTGTGCATAGTCTACACTGCAGGCCACATATTTTGGTATTCATTCTAAGGGCAAGGGAAAGTGCTGAGAGACTCTAAGCAAGCTATCAAATAACTTATTTCCCAGAGGCATGAAGATGAGCCCCAACTCAACAAACAGGCAAGGAAAGAGACCAACACAGAGTCCTGGGATGACAGACCAAGCCTGGCTTTCAACACAGATGTATTTGGATCAAAATTCTGAAACACAAGCTTTAAACAGGAGAAGAAAGGTCACCATGTAGCAATGAGAGCTTCAGCCAAGGACTCCACTCAAAGTCCCAGCCTTGTGCAGAGAAAAGGTGTTTACAGAGCCTGATAAGGCAGCATACTCTCCTCAAGTGGTTTTCCATCCAAGGCTGGGAGTGCTTTTTACAAAATACTGTAACCTGGCAGGGTGTGGTGGTTCATGCCTGTAATTCCAGCACTTTGGGAGGCCAAGGCAGGCGGATCACTTGAGGTCAGGAGTTGGAGACCAGCCTAGCCAACATGGCAAAACCCTGTTTCTACCAAACATACAAAAATTAGCTGAGAGTGTTGGCTCACAACTGTAGTCCCAGCTACTCAGGAGGCTGAGGTAGGAGAAGCACTTGAACCCAGCAGGCAGAGGTTGCAGTGAGCTGACATCCCACCACTGCACTCCACTCTGGGGACCCTGTCTGTATCCGGGCCCTATCCTCACCAGGGATTCTGATTAAGCTGGTTTGGGTGCGACTGGGGCCCTGAAACTTTGTTTTTGTTTTAAATGTTCACATTCTTCTTGGAAAAGTGGCTGAGCAGGAAATATGCAAGATAAGCCAAGAACACTGTGTCACATTGGACAACAAGGAAACTAAGCACAAACAGGATTGTTACAAGGCCCAAGAGCCAAGCAGAAGTGGCACTACAGACTAAAAAAGGGACAATTTGAGCTTGAACAAGGAGAGTAAGTGCAACAGGCTGAAACGTACCATGTATGTTTGGTTTGTTTTTTTGAGATGAAGTCTTGCTCTGTCTCCCAGGCTGGTATGCAGTGCTGTGATCTTGGCTCACTGCAACCTCCATCTCCTGGGTTCTAGTGATCCTCCTGCCTCAGCCTCCCAAGTAGCTGAGATTACAAGCCTGAGCCAAGATACTGGGCTAATTTTTGTATTTTTAGTAGAGATGGGGTTTCACCCTGTTGATAACCAGGCTAGTCTTCAACTCCTGACGTCAAGTGATCCACCCACCTCAGCCCCTCAAAGTACTTGGATTACAGAAATGAGCCACTGCACCTGGCCCAAAACCTCCATTTTTACTTAAGGTTTTAATGATTAATTTCAAATTATAATGTAAAAAGTAACGAGTCTCTAGCAGTCTTATCCAGAAAACCAGGGCTAATTATAAAGCACTACTTTGCTCAGTCCCATTTTCCTTCAAATCACCTATTTTGAGTAAATACACTAGTTTCATTTTCCACCCCTGTATAGGGGCAGTACATACTACTAGGAAAAACCCATAATTAGCACCACTACAAATTCAAGGTTTCCAACCTGAGTGTAAGCATTGCTTTGTGGTTTCTTTTTACCCATCCCAGGTTACAGTCTTCTATTACCCCAAAATGAAATCTCAAATGTCCTCCATTTGGCATAAAACCCATGCTGGCCCCTCAGTGGAAAACATCAACCATGAATTATGGGTCTCTTCACTTTACATTCACATCACCGATTTCTGTCACACTGACTGTGCTTATTACCATGTAAGTTAGCATTAGACTGGACTCCGAGGGTAGAGGAACTCACATTCATTTCTCGGTCCCAAGGGCAAAACTCCAAAGTGTAATTAAGGAAAGAAATAACTCCAATTCTTTCAAGTTCTGAATTCTTTGTCCTCTCAAAAATGGTAGTGTGTATTCAGGCTCTGCTTATTTTCCCGATCCAGTTCTCCATCTTTGGGGGATCTTACAAAATAGGCCAGGAAGGCAAAAATGTCTAGATATTACTCCCACATGGTAATCTTTGCAGATAAAACTCTTAGACCTAACTTTATACTAATAAAATTTCATGATACTTTTTTTTTTTGACAGGGTCTTGCTCTGTCACCAGGTTGGAGTACAATTACAGCTCACTGCAACCTCATCCTCCTAAGCTCAAGCAACCCTCCCACCTCAGCCTCCCAAGTGTTGGGACCACAGGCACAAGCCACCATGTGTAGCTAATTTTTTATAGAAATGGGGTTTCACCATGTTGCCCAGGCTGGTCTCAAACTTCTGGGCTAACAGGATCTGCCTGTCTCAGCCTCCTAAAGTGCTGGGATGACAGGCTTGAGCCACTGTGTCCAGCACCAATACCACATTTTAATTATGTATTGAGGTGGCTGGATTGAAGGAAGAAATGGGTACTCTGTTTTCTTTTATTTCCCAGCCCTCAGGGGTTTTAAACACACTAATATTAAAGTTTAAATGCCCTAGAGCTGAAAAGGAGATTTAAAAACTTGACAGTCTCACACTATGTGGTATAAGTTGAAGAAAAATAATGAAATGCAAGGTGCTTAATATTTTAAAAGAATTTGAGTGAATTTTGCATCTGTAAAAATGAAATTAGAATAATCTGAGGAAAGATTTCAGAGATGAAAAGATTTTCAGAGATGAAAAGCATGATTTGCCAAATTTAAAACAGCAACGTAAGCAGTAAGTAGTAGATGCAATATAACCAAACAAAAATTAGTAACAAAAAATCAGCAAATAAATTATCCTACAACTTGAATCAAAAGGACAAAATAGATTAACAACATGGAAGAAAGAAATGTTAGAAATATGCAGATCAACCTTACCAATACTGTGTATAAAAAGAAAACAGCATTTTTTTTGTGTGACAAATTTATTGAGCATCGAGCATCTAGTATACTACAGCCATGATACAATAGAGAATAAGAGAGACATGGAATGTGTTTTCAAAATGTCCACATTCTAGAACAAATAAAGCTGAAGTAGTAACCAAAGAAATTACTGAAGAAAACTACGCTTATGAAGAAAGGGGGTAGGAAGAGTAGGAAAGGAAATAAATAAATGTATACATTTTATGTTTTAGCCAAATTTAAGGCAAAGAGATTCTGATAGAATTTCAGAGATCTCAGAGATAAAGTATCCTTCAAGCATGGTAAGGATTGGGTGTCTAGGGTAATCGAGTTTTTAAAAACATCTGGGTGGCAATGTTTTTAGATGAATATCACACAGGGACAAGGATATGGTTAAATTGGCACTCCCGTACATTTGAAGTGGGAACATAAATTGTTTTAATTTTCTAGATGTAAATTTGATGACTCCACTTCATATACAACTTAAGAACCTTACTAAGGTTTTTGCCAGGCATGGTAGCTCATGCCTGCAATCCCAGCACTTTGGGAGGCTGAGCAAGGCAGATCACTTAAAGTCAGGTGGATCACCGGAGGTCAGGAGTTCAAGACCAGCCTGGCTAACATGGTGAAACTTCACCTCTACTAAAAATACAAAAACTAGCTGGGTGTAGTGGTGCATACCTGAAATCCTAGCTACTTGGAAGGCAGAGGCAGAATTGTTGAACCCATGAGACAGAGGTTGCAGTGAGCAGGAATTGTGCCACCACACTCCAGTCTGGGCAACAAAGTGATACACTGTCAAATAAATAAAGCCTGAGTAAGGTTTCTTATACCCTTCCCATTCCCTTCCATTCCTTGTGCTATTGTCATACCTTTTACTCCCACATGTTATAAAACTTATAATACATTATTATGTTTGCTTTAAACAACTATTTTTTTAAAGCTACTATTTCTTTAATTCACAATGGTGTGAAACCATCACCACTAATTGCAAAACAATTCCATCACACAAAAAGGGAAATCCTGTACCTGTTAGCAATCACCTTCAATACAACAATCTTTTAAAGAAATTAAAAAACAAAAAAAATTGTCTTATTTTTACTCCCATAGTTACCATTTCTAACACTTCTCAATCCTTTGTCATTTGCCTTCTGCCTGAACAACTTCAACCTTTCTTGTGGAGGTTTACCAGCAACAAGTTCCAGAAGGCCTGTTTTTTTTGAGACAGGGTCTCGCTCTGTCACTTAGGCTAAAGTGCAGTGTGGCTCAATTATAGCTCACTGCAGCCTCTGCTTCCTGGGCTAAAGCGATCATCTCACCTCAGTCTCCCAAGGACCTGGGACCACAGGCAAGCCACCATGCCTGGCTGATTTTTTGTATTCTTTGTAGAGATGGGGATTTGCCATGTCACCCAGGCTGGTCTCAAACTCCTGGACTCAAGCAATTCTTCTGCCTCAGACTCCCAAACTGCTGAGATTGCAGGTGTTGGCTACTGCAACCAGCCCCAGTAGGCTTTTTTAAAAAGTACTTTAAAGATGTCTCTCCAGGCCAGGCGCAGTGGCCCACACCTGTAATCCCAGCACTTTAGGAGCCCGAGGCAGGTAGATCATGAGGTCAGGAGTTTGAGACCAGCCTGGCCAACATAGTGAAAACCCATCTCTACTAAAAAATACAAAAATATTTGCCAGGTGTGATGGCATGCACCTGTAATCTCACCTACTCAGGAGGCTGAGGCAGGAGAATCACTTGAATCTAGGAGGAGGAGGTTGCGGTGAGCCAAGATCACACCACTGCACTCCAGACTGGGCAAGAATGACTCTGTCTCTGACAAAAATAAATAAATAAAATAAAATAAAAAACAAAGAGGTCTCTCCATTGTATTTTGATTTGCTAAGTTTCTGATGAGAAGTCTGCTGTCATTCTTATCTCTGTTACTCTGTACATGATGTGCATTTTTTCTCTGCCTGCTTTCAAGATTTTCTCTTCATTATTGGTTGCCAAAAATGTGATGATGATGTGCCTTGCTGTGGTTACCTTTATAGTTATTCTCTTTGGGATTCTTAAACATGTGGGTTTATAGTTTTTATGAAATTTGGAAATTTTCTAGTCATTTTTTTACAATCTTTTTCTGTTCTCCCCTTTCCCTATTTTCTGGGGCTCCAATTAAATATATGTCAGACTGTTTCTATCACTAACAATTAGCCTTGTTATAGTCATTGATACTCTATCAATTTTTCCATTTTGCTTTCTGTTCTCATTTTGGACAGTTTCTATTGCTGTCTTGAAGTTCACCAATATGCAGTGCCTCAACTACTGTTAATGCCATCATTGTACTTTAAAATTTATTTCCAACTCTAGGTGTTCTGTTTGGGTCTTTTCAAAATATACCTTCTAGTTCTCTTCCCATTATGTTAACCATTTCCTCTACTTTTTTGAACCAGGAACATATTTGTAATTGTTGTTTTCATGTCTTTGTTAATTCCATTATCTCTATCATTTCTGGATCTAGTTGATTTTTCTCCTGATTATATTTTCCTGTTTTTCTTGCATACCTGGTCATTTTATTGAATGCCTAACATTGTGAGTTTTGTGTTTTAGATTTTGTGTATTTCCTTAAATAGCACTGAACTTTGTTCTCACACACAGGTAAGATTCTTTAAATTGGCTGGATCTTCAAAAACTCACTTTTTCATTTAGAGTAGGTCCAGAGTACCCTTTAACTTAGGGCTAATTTGCCTCATTACAAAAGGCCATGCCCTTTTGAAGCCCCTGTATATACTCTGGCTAATGGTAACACAGACTATTTCCAGCTCTATATGAGTTCCAGGAATCATTTGGCCTTTCTCCTTTCCAGTGGGGTTCTTTCTCTGGCCTCAGGTGCTCTCCTCTCATGCACGTGTAGGTCAGGACTCAACATGACTTTAGGAGAATCCTCCACCTGCCTCTGGAGTTCTGTGTACAACTCCCACATCTCTGGTACTCTGCCCCACAAATTATGACAATCTTCACTCCCTGTCAATCCCCATCTTGTCTTTTCAATTCAGCAAGACACCAGACTTTAATTTGGGTTCCCCATCCCTGCTCTTCACCCTGAAAACTACCTCCAGATCATAAATTGGAGCAACCATAGAACTCAGCAGGTTTGTTTCCCACCTTTCAGTGACCACAATCTTGTGCTGCCTGTCACCCAGAGCATTACAAATTGCTATTTCATATATTGTCCAGTTTTCTAGTTGCTTAAAATAGCAAGGTAAATCCATTCCTTGTTATTACATCACTGCTGGACAGAATATATATTCAAGTATATATTCAAGTAACAGTTTCTCAATTTTATATCTTATTGTTGCTGTTTGGAGACAAGGTCTCACTCTCATCCAAGCTGGAGTGCAGTGGCTCATAACTCACTGCAGCCTCAAATGCCTGGGTTCCAAGCATCCTTCCACCTAGGCCTCCCAAAGTGCTGGGATTATAAGCATGTGCATGCCATTATGCTCTCAATTTAGTATCTCAAGACTTAGTCTTCATTGAGCTCTACTTCTTTAAAACACCAAACAATATTTTTCTTCCTTTTTTCTTGGAATTTGCTCTGCTCTTCTTAGTTTGACACTGAACTCTTAATTCTCCTACCTCTTTGATTATGATTTCTGATTCTTGAATCCTGAAAGTTTTAGGAAAGTTTAGGCAAATTTCCAAAATCCTATTCTTGCCACATTTTCTTCTACAACTGTGTAAGACATCACCCTGTGAAACTTCAACAAGTCTCACAAATTCATTCATGACCTCTTTTGGAGCTCTTAACAGAAGTAATTATATGACTGGCCTTGGACTTCTTCATTCATAGAAGAGGAAAAAGGTGAATACAAAATATAATTTCTACATTTTAAAATGTGTGTGTGTATAATTTTTATTTTTATTTTTGAGCAGAGTCTTGCTCTGTCACCCAGGCAGTTCAGTGGTGCAATCTTGGCTCACTGCAACTTCTATCTCCGGGGTTCAAGCGATTCTCATGCCTCAGCCTCCCGAGTAGCTGGGACTACAGGCACGTGCCAACATGCCCAGCTCTAATTTTTGTATTTTTAGTAGAGATGGGGTTTCATCATTGGCCAGGCGGCTCTCGAATTCCTGGCTTTAAGTGAACCACCGGCCTCCTGAAGCATTAGGATTATAGGCATGAGCCACCATGCTGGCTATAAAAATACTTATATACACATACAGCCAGAGGAAAAAACAGATGTTAATCCACTTAAA
>CAUYQU010031585.1:0-27889 GCA_963574635.1 Cheracebus regulus
ACACATGCACACGAATGTTCATTGCAGCACTGTTTACAATAGCAAAGACCTGGAACCAACCCAAATGCCCATCGATGATAGACTGGACAGGGAAAA
This sequence comes from Cheracebus regulus, assembly GCA_963574635.1. Classification (NCBI taxonomy): domain Eukaryota; kingdom Metazoa; phylum Chordata; class Mammalia; order Primates; family Pitheciidae; genus Cheracebus; species Cheracebus regulus. The sequence goes on from CAUYQU010031585.1 coordinate 97, forward strand.
TGTGGCACATATACACCATGGAATACTATGCAGCCATAAAAAACGATGGGTTCATGTCCTTTGTAGGGACATGGATGAACCTGGAAACCATAATTCTTGACAAACTGATGCAGGAACAGTTTGAAAATCAAACACCACATGTTCTCACTCATAGGCGGGTATTGAACAATGAGCACACATGGGCACAGGGAGGGGAGCATCACACACTGGGGTCTGTCGGGGGGAAATAGGGGATGGACAGCAGGGGTGGGGAGTTGGGGAGATAAAGTATGGGGAGAAATGCCAGATGTAGGGATGGGGTGGAAGGCAGCAAATCACAGTGCCATGTGTATACCTATGCAACAATCTTGCATGTTTTTCACATGTACCCCCAAACCTAAAATGCAATTAAAAAAAAGAGAGAATCTGGGTTCTTTGTCATAGACACAGACATCTGGGACTCTGGGTCAGAACACAAAGATTTGAAAAACTAGGCAAAACGGTGAAGATACCATAGACTCAAGCTGAAGATTCTTTAAAATACAGCCCCATTGGGATTCAGTAATTAACATGCAATTAAGTAAAATCCTAAGGAAACTAAACAAATAAAGAGGGAAGGTAAGAAGATCCCTAAAGGTGTGGAAAACTCACTGAACAACTAAAAAAAATCAAGAATACCTACAAAATCCGTGTGATCTCCATTTTGTCTTTAAGTTTCTCCACATTTTATGGATAGAAATGATTATACTCAACACTTAATTGTGATTCTGTAACCTTGTTAACAGCCTTACATTTAATAAAAAGTCTTAAGCTGGACAAGCAATATTTTGTTTTGTTTTGTTTCTTAATTATACTTTAAGTTCTGGGATACATGTGCAGAACGTGCAGGTTTGTCACATAGGTATACACGTGCCATGGTGGTTTGCTGCACCCATCAGCCCATCATCTACCTTAGGTATTTCTCCTAATGCTATCCCTCCCCAGCCCCCCAACCCCCAACAAGCCCTGGTATGTGATGTTCCCCTCCCTGTGTCCATGTGTTCTCATTGTTCAACTCCTGCTTATGAGTGAGAACATGACAAGCAATATTTTTAAAATTCATTCTGTATCTAGCTTACAGCTAGGCTTTTTTTATTTTTTGAGACAGTCACACTCTGTCACCCAGGCTGGAGTTCAATGATGCAATTACAGCTCACTGCAGCCTCAACCTCCAGGGCAGCAAAGCACTTTTATACAAAAGAAAAACAAGAAAAATGAGTTCCAAACCTAAGTTTCTTGATTAGCAAATATGTCAATGCCTTCCCATACCATCTTTGTCCAAAGAATCCCTTCCTACTTTCAAGACTCACCTAGAATTTTCTTCTTCAGGAAGCATTTCTTGTTCCTGATAAATAAAAACCATTTTTCTATCCACTGAACTCACATAGCTCTTTATATTTTGTCTTTTCTATAGTATATGAAAAATAAGGTAAAGTACCTAGCACAGTGTGAAGCAGACAGAGAAAATGTGAGTTGCTAGTTTTTCCGTGTCTGGATTTCTTCCTCATGACTAGCACCGTCAACTAGACAGTAACACATTGAAGCCTAGGATCAAACTGCATCCCCCTTTTATCTCCTAAAAAACCTAGAACAAGGCCACATGTTAGTGGCTCAGTTAATGCTCTTTCACTGCAGTCTCACATTATGAGTAACAATAATGAATATAAAGTAAAAAGATGCTCCAGTTTTTTTTTCGGTCTACAATTTAAAGCATTTTGATAGGTTATCAGTAGATTACTGTGAAAGACATATTACAGATTATAACTTTTTGCTTTTTCAGTAAAATCTTGTTAAATTTTATCAAATAATAAACAAAATCTCAAAGTACCAAAGGGCTTATAATAAAAATCAATAGCTACCCTTTTTGCAATCCCAGACCTCTTCCTCAGTGGAAAAAGGAATTTCAAGAGTCTCTGTTGGATCCTTCTATGTGTGTGCCCCACTGTTTATTGATTTTCAAATTTTATACACTATATATTGTTTTTCTGCCATGACACCTGACGATGTAACTTACATTACTGCCACTCTCCACTTGCCCTCCAGTCACTCACCAAATCACTGTTCTTAGTAATCTCATTAGATTGCCTTAGTTTAGTAACTTTAAATAAATCACTTAAGATTCCTTTCCTCGTTCAATCAATTATAGACATATTTCATATGTGCAAATTAACAGGAGTGATCTAAAAAGGAGATACTAGCACTAAACTAATCTGGATTTGAATGCTACTTTATGTGATTTGAATGCTTGACTCATTAAATAATAAACTCAAGAAGCCTTATCTTTCTCACTGAAAAAATGGAAAACTAAAATATTCTGGAGGCTTTAGTATAAATTACAGACATTATAAATAAATAATTTGGCCCATGATGTTAGATCAAGGTACTTCACTATCAATTTTACATGACATTCATTCTCTGCAACATGAGGGCCTATTCCAGGTTTAGGGCCTAGCCAGAATAAAAACAATTTCATTGCAAAAATCCTGCACTTTGGGACTAGGAATAGTTACCTCATATTGAAACCAAAATAAAGGAAAGTCTGACAAATCAGCTCTTATCTTCCACATGTAACAGAAAAGATGGGGAATGTGTAAAGTAGACTTAAGAGGACAAATGATATTTTCTATGGTAGCCTCATGATAACTGTTGCTAGATCTGAGCTTCTGTCTACATTCTATTTATATTCTACAAATAAAAATTGGTAGTTCCTGTCCTGAGAGGTATATTTAATACAAATCCTCAAACACAGTGTTTTTTATAGAATAGGGAGCAGTGATATTTCAAAGCTTGAGCTACATATCTAAAATAAATCCTCATATGCAATATTTTTGGACTTAAGAGGCTGCAAAGACCCTATTTTCCAAACTGGGAGTTTTGCACTGAACTCCCCATAGGTGAATTCTGTGTTCCTATAACAGTATTGAGATGGAGAATGGTGTTAAGAAAGGAGGGAGGGCTGGGTATGGTGGCTCACACCTCTGGGTAATCCCAGAGCTTTAGGAGACTGAGCCAGGAGGACTGCTTGAGACCAGAAGTTCAAGACCTACCTAAGCAATATAGGAAGACCTCCATCTCTAACAAAATAAAGTAAAATGAGCTGGGCACGTTGGTGCATACCTGTAATCCTGTCTACTTGGGAGACTGAAGCAGGAGCATCACTTGAGCCTAGGAGTTTGAGGCTGAAGTGAGCTATGATGATGCCACTGCACTCCAGTCTAGGCAGCAGAGTCCTTGTCTCTTAAAAAATAAAAATAAAAAAGAAGGGAGGGGTCCATTCTGTCTTTACAGACTTTCCTGGCATCAGCCAGTGTTCAAGATGATAATTCTTTGAAGAAGAGAGCAAGGAAATGAAATCAGCTCTTCTGGAGAATCTGAAACTGGAATCTACAGATTTATATGTAGGAAATGCCACTGGTTCTGAAAAAAAAAAACATTCCCTCTTGTTTTTTTGACGTTATTTGTAGTACTTACCAAAATCTTTTTGTGTGTGTGTGGCATAAACTAAAAAAGCTTCACAATAGAAGATGCTTCATAAGTATAAAAGATACATGTCATGTTCTTTTATTCGTATTGTGTAAAACTATAAATCTGGTGATGTTGTAAGTTCATTCTTTTACAGAAGAAAGCTTGGCTCATATTAGCAGAAATAAACATACTGATTCACCCATACTAGTCACTAGAAGGTTAAAGCTATTCCCTCAAATGATTAATGCTGAGTAGTCCTAATGGCCAAGTTCTTTCCTGAGTCCTGATGTGAGAACCACATTTGGCTAACAGCAGGCAGATATTTCTCAGGTCTAAAATGGAAATAATAATTCTACTGCTTTGGCCAGTAATGGCTCTCCTTCAGCAGAATCACTTCCATGTTTTCCAGGATTGGTAAGATCATGATCTCCTAAGTTACAATGCATCCCTGCACTAAAAGTTCCCAAGAGGGCCTGGAAGTCAGAATTGCAAAGCTTCAAATAGCAGGAAGGGTTTGTGGGTCACACAGGCAGAATTCTGTGGTATCTTCCAATCTCCTAGATGCTGAGGTCTATTGCTGTGGTGACAAGGAATCTTACAGATGAGGAGAAGAGACAAACTCAGGATTAGGAGGAGTTACAGAACAGAAACTGTGCAATTTTCAGCCTCGCTAAATGTTTTCTAGTCTTTTGCCTTGAATGATAGGTCTTTATACATGAAGGGCTTGAGACGAACGTGAGAAGGAATATTACCCTTGCAAAATGACAATCCTCAGAAATGCTAGGACTCTGCCCCTCTTGTGCATCGCCTTGTCAGCTCAAACTCAGACAATCAGGCAAAGTAAAAGCTCACTATTAAAACTGACCATCCACCATGGTTAAAGGGCTTAGGCTTTTAAATCTCAACTCTGCTAGTTACAGTCGAATGATCCTGAGCTAAATGGTTACAGCACCCCTCCCTATCTTCAGTGGATACATTCCAAGACCCCCAGTGGATATCTGAAACTGTGGATAGTACTGAACCCTATATATATGCTTTTTTTCCTATATATACATACCTATGATAAAATTTCATTTCTAAGTTAGGCACAATAAGAGATTGACAATAATAACTAATGATAAAATAGTACAATTGTAAGAATAATGATAAAATAGAGATAAAAAGAACCCTTTCTGTCTTTATCTCAAAATTCTTATTGTAACTGAAATGATAAAAAGCAAAGCTATGGATAATAGGGGCATTGCTGTACTGAAATCTCTTCAAGCTTCTAAAATATAAAATTATTTGAAACAGCCTCAGGCAGAAGAAGCAGTTTTAATTTCCACAAAACATAATACTGTTTTCCAGAAATTAATCATTTGCTTTTCTTTGTGGCTGCCTTTTTATGGCTCTTCTTCATTCACTTTCTGAGCTCAAGGGTTGTAAAATGATTCTTCAGAAAATTCTCTCTAAATGCATCCTATAGATCAAAATGTATGTGTATATGTTCCTCAGTAAAATGAAAAGCAAATGCAAATAAGAGAAGAATGTGGTATGTATTTTTAGAAAAAATAATTTTGTTACTCAGCAAATGATAGCAAGGAACACAGATACCAATGCCCACATTTGCCAAGGACTGAAATAGCTTGTTTTCCTAAGCACCCCCACCTATTGACTAAACTCACATCACACATCTAAAAAAACCCACTTAAAGAGGAAGAGATTCAAATGAAGGATAATTAGAGTGTTATTTCTAAACCACAGCACTAACTGTTATGAAAGGCACCGCATTCACCTTCAACGCAATGAGAAATAAAACAGAAGTCCAAAGTAGCCCTTGTCACATTTCTATACAATGTTATCTTCCAGCCACCCCAAAAATCCATTCACAAATAGGAAGACAGATTATCTCATCCACACTTCAGTTCTGTTCAAGAGAGCAGCCAGATTCCTTAGATTCTATAAGCAAACCTCAGCCACACTTCTCAAAAAAAGTGTCTATTTTCAGAAAAGAGGATAGAAAGCCCCCAAAACTTCACTCTCAACTAGTGCTCATCTTCAAGAAAAAAGGTTGACACAGTGGAAAAAACACCCATAAGAATTTTATTTTTTTATTTTTATTTTTAGACAGAGTCTCGCTCTGTCACCCAGGCTGGAATGCAATGCCAAAATCTCTGCTCGCTGTAACCTCTACCTCCCAGCTTCAAGCGATTCTCCTGCCTCAGCTTCATGAGTAGCTGGGATTATAAGTGCCCGCCACAACATCCAGTTAATTTTTGTATTTTTAGTAGACACTGGGTTTCACCACGTTGGCCAGGGTGGTCTCAAACTCCTGACCTCAGGTGATCTGCCCATCTCAGCCTCCCAAAGTGCTGGGATTACTGGTATGAGCCACCATGCCTGGCCCCATAAGAAATTAAAGACCTGGGTTTTAGTCCGGGCCTGTCAATTGTTAATTTTGTTCTTTTGAGCTAGTAACTTCACTTCCTATGCCATAGTAAAATAGGCGTAATTCCACCTCACAGACTGCTATGAGGACTAACTAAAATGCAGGAGAAACATTTGTGAAAGCCCTTTGGAAACAACAGAATATCAAATAAATGTAGGGTTGTGGTATCATGATTGTTATGAATCTAAAGATTGGCCATATGTTTACCTTTTCCTTATTTTTGTTTCCCTAAAGCATGAGTTTATCCTGACTCTTGGCAGAACTAGAGACAAGTCTTTCTTTGCTGTCCTTCTTTTAAAAGTCTCTCCTTAATGGTTCTCCTGTCTCCCTCTCCCCACAGCCTCTGGTAATAGTCTTTAAAAGGAAAAACAGGAGACAGTCCATTTCCTAATTTGAGACCAGGCCTTGACATTGGTTCCAGAAAGTAACCTTTGAAACTCAGGGAAATAGGAATGAATTTTATTATATCAGAACCACAGAAAGGAGAGGATGAAAAAAAAAAAATCCAGAGCATAGGAGACCAAAAAGAGAAGTAACAAAGTGGAACATCACTTACATTGAAAGAAATAATAAACAGTTAAGGTGATTATACACACGTTGAACAGAACCTAACTGGTCCCTTCTTCAATATGGTCTTCTTATGCTAACGTTGGAGCTACTGCAAGGGCTTTTAAACTTCCTAAGCCTTTTTTATGCTACTTTGCTAGAAATGTTTCTACCAAGTTGTCTGAAGAAGAAAGTAATTGCACACTGAATGAGAGAATACGAACACCTGAACTAGAATCGTGCCTTCTCCATTTACTGGCTGTATGACCTTAGGCAAGGTACCTTCCCTTCTTTGTGCCTTAGTTTCCCCACCCATAAAATAAGGAAAATAGCATGAGAATGTTATAGGAATTAAATGAGATAATGAATGAAAATAGTTTGATAGTTTTTGAGGTTGGGAATATAGTAGAGTGCTTAATACATTGTAGCCATAATTTTATTATTATCAAACTGCATTTAATGCCCAAGTATATAGACAGTGCTAGTCATTCTAGCTGATTGGAAACAATAAAATCCCGTTTCTCTCCTGGAAAATAAATATGTCCTAGCATTTAAATAATAGATAGATTCATAGGGAAAACTAATCATGCATAAATGGGGAAAGGGTCATAGGTTTTAAAAAGTGAGATAAAAGAAACTGTATTAGAAATTACTTGGGAATGACACATATCAGCAAAAAGTTATTTTACAAATTCTAAATGAGACCAAAGGACATATTCTGTGATTAATGACACTTCTCTAGGACTGTATGATGGGCCTAGTAGATAAGGAAAAAGCAATAGAAGAAGTATTTTAGATTTCAGAAAGCTTCCAAATCTATTTTACATGGCATAGTCATTAATTGGGATAATTTGATCTATATCCACTAAGGTTTATAGTTTCAAACTAAAAAAAATCAAAATCAGTGCTTCAGTTTACTATGCTCTTGACTCTTAAATTGTAGTCCCAAAACTAGTACCATTTACCACTTATATTATTGGCCCATAAAGGGAAGCAGAAAATAATATTAATTAATTATGAGTGGCTAAATGATAAGGTCAAAATGAAACTGATAAACAGGCAAAAGACTTTGAGACAATCAGAAGGAAAAAGAAACCACACAAATACAAGATGAAGATGAATGGCTTCCGTATTGGTACAATATAATGAGAGACCATCTTTTTGGTATTCCAGCACAAGTTAACTGGGAAACTGCTAAATGCTGTGGTAACAGATAACAAGGATTCTGGGGCAAAGGTGCTTTCAGGCTTCTGAATTTTGCTTATAATGAAGGTGACAACAAAAATGATTTGTCAACCATTTATTACTGAACTCCAAGTATGTGCCAAAAATCACAGTGGACATTCTACATGAATTATTTAATTCCTATAACAAGGCTATGTAGTTTTGCCAAATATAATACATTAAAACACAGGATGTCCTGCTAAATCTGAATTTCAAAAAATATATATTTTTTTATTTTGTGTGTCCTATGCAATATATGGGACATACTTTCAAAAATTTTGTCTATCTGAAATTTAAATTTAATTGGGAACACTGTATTTAATTTGGCAGCCTTAATACTATGGGATAGGTATTAATTTCTCATTTTACTGATAAAGAAAATAAGACTCAGAGAAATTAAGTAATTTGTCCAAGGCTGTAATAGCCATCAAGTGACATATCTAGCTTTTAAACACCCAATGACAAAGCTTGCTTTCAGAACCAGTAAAATGCACTATTCTTACCATTATGCTCTTTCCTGCATCTGTGTGGTCATACTTCTTCCACCTGTTGATATCCTAGTTGATCTTCAAAGTCAAATTGGTAGACCATATGTCTTTTGAGTCCTTCTAAATTCTCCCCAACATGATAAGGCTATGCTCCCAAAACCTTATTTATTTCTCTGGTCCAGCCCTTAAAACAGTTTGACTTCTATCACAGCAGGTTAAGCACATGTGCCTGTAGTGGGCATTCTTCCACCTACAGCTGTTTCCTAACATCACCCTATTTCCTTTTGGGGAAGTCCCACTCCCTGGCTGTGTGCAGGCAAGGTGGCAGAAGAAATCAAGGGGTCCTCCGCTCCCACTATGAAGGCTGAAAGGATAGGTCTTTTGTCCTATCCTTTGTCTCATCACTGTCTATCCAACCAAGGGAAAGGTACGTGGCCAATAGAACTGTCTTCCCAAATCTTACAAACTTGAGCCAAATGATACAAAACTAGGAAAACTGGTAAGAATTCATTCATTCCAGATAGTCAAATAGAAGATACTCTATTCTAATCTAATAGCTATTCTTGATTTCTCTATTCCCTTTCCAAGACTGGCTCTTGGTAGTTTTCCTTCTACATTCTTCAAATTTAAATTCCTTCTTTGTTTGGATAAAATGATTGGTTTCTGTTTTTGGGAACAAAGAACACTGATTGATTGTCTCTCTTGAACATGACTGAGTGCCTTAAGACCCTTGTTTAATAGAGCTCTGTACCATTTTGAAATCCTCCAAGGAGGGTATCTTCCCAATAAACACTTGTTAGTAAATAGTAGGCACTGAGAAATGTTTGTAAACTCACAGGGGGATAAACAAACAAATTGTTCAGGCAGATGGCACAGAAAATCTACAAGACTCCCAAGTTCTCTCTTTTTGTACTTGGTAACCAGTCTGAGAGCCTTTAAAGAGCACTTTGAGAACTGGGATTATTAACTTTGTAAAAAATAGATGGATGACTTAATAGGCCTTGATATGACTAAATTGCCCAAGCTGCTTCTAAGATCTATGACTCACTGCAAATAAGAAACTCAGTTTGAGAGCTCTTCCATATCTCCCAACAGAGAACTATGATTTATTTGTGCAAGTACACTAAAAATAAAGAGAATGGAACTGAAATCACATGCGAGCTTGCCAGAATAATGTGAGTTTTAAAAATACTTTTTTTAAATAACAAGTTTCTAATTGTAACTTAATATATTTTTTTCTTAATTATAATTCTAGGCTAAAGGATTGGCTTTATTTATATTTTCAAGCAATACTCGACATATGTAGGGTTTAAAGATCTATGATAAAGTAATTGGTAGGTAAGTAAAGTGATGTGTTTTTAAGGTGAGGGAAGAGAATTGAGATATAATTAGCCCACACTGATAAAACACCATTAGGATATATCTTAATAATATTTATTTAATTGTATTATAGTAATATCACCACAGGATATCAATAAAGGAAAGGACAGACTGAATCTACACTGCCTGCATCTGACTTTAACAGAATACTCAGTTCTGGGCACTGCATTTTCAAAGAGATTGTAATGAAACAAGAACATTTTTAAGAGCAGAGAGGGTACAATGGTAAAGAAATTGAATACCATATCATTCAAGGAAGCACTGAAGACACTAGAAAATGTTTCAGCTGGAAAATAGCTAAGGAGAAGTTTTTTTTTGTTGTTTTTTTTTTTAACAACTGAAGGATTGTCATAAGAAAGAAGAGTAAGATTTATGCCATATAGCTTTAGAATGCAAACCTATATCTGGTGAGTAGAACAGATTTTGACAAACAACATATAATCGTTTATTAAGAACCTACTCGGGACAATATATGATATTAGGAGTGAAAGAAGATACAAAGATGAATTGAGGAAAGTTCCTGCCTTCCGGGAGAACTGTAAGACCACAGAAACAGATGGAGTTTGAAAAGGCTTCTAAGTTCTGTGGAAGCTTAGGGAAGTGGGGAAACAATTCTGACTATGAGATTTAGAAAGCTTCTTGGAGGAAGTAGAATTTGAGTTACATTTTGAAGAATGAGAAGGTCTAGCAGACATTTATTATGCTTGGAAGGGATATTCCAAGATAAGAGAGGAGCTTGAGCAATGGCAAAGAAGTGGAAGAGTAAAAGCCTACTTGAGAAATAGTGAAAAGCTGTGGATGGCTGAAGCTGAATAATATGGATAATGGCAGTGTAAAACGAGATGAGTCTGGACAAGCAGGGAGAGGGCAAATTGGAGAGGGCTTGAAAAGCTGGGCTCACAAGGCTACACTCTCCTCTGGAGAGCCATAACAATTTTAGAAGAGGAGGGCTGATACTAATTATCTTCTCTAGAGGAGAACCTTGGTTAATTAAATAAGAGAGAACCACTGGAGACAATTATCCAACATCTAAAACCTTCCACTGGGCTCTCCAGAATTCTCTGAACATCGTCAATCTCTTCTCAGATTGCTCCATTCACCTTCTTGCTCTAAGGAAAACATGGATCCTCCCAGAAGTCACTGCTTCCCTGTGGCTCTTTCACATAGAACTGTTTTTCTCCAACAGCCTTGGCATCAACGCATCTGAAGGAGGAGTAGGTATCTTTCTTGAGTATCAAGTCCACCTTCAGCATTCTTCTCTCTTCTCTAAACACCTTCAGCCTTGAATCTCAGGTTGTTATATAACATCATCTTCTAACCTTTATCTTTGTACACTCCTGCTACCTGCCAGGTCATGTTCTCTTATTTCTCAACAAAGTTAATGCCTGGCTTATCATTCTTCCCAAAACTACTCAATTCTTGACTATTTCATTTGCACATATATATAAATGATCCCTTCCACATCTTGGCCTCTCAGTTCCTAGGAATTTTTTCATTCAATGATCCTGCCCTCTACCCTTTACAGTTTCTTATTTCTTATCTTGGTCTAGACCTTATCATTTCCAGTAACAGCACCTTGTGCTGATATTACTATAATAAAATTAAATAAATGTTATTAAGATATGTGCCACAATATTAGTGCTACACAATCCATTCTCTTACCACCTCTCTTATCCTTGTAGATCCTCCTTCGATTATCCTAATCCCAACACTTTTTTGAACCCTCTGGGAACTTCAACTGATTGATCCTACCAACTTTTCACTATTCCTATTCCCTTGATGTTTTTTGACTCCTCTTTACCAAATCAGAAAATGAATCACTATCATCACTCCCTTTCATGTACCTTCGATTTCCTTTCTCTCTTCTCCTACTTCTTTGGCAAAACCACAATCCTATTCAAATCCAACTCACCACCAACTCTATGCCTTTACTCATGCAGCTACAAAAAATTTAAAAAATACACAATGGTGATAACTAGTCCTACTTTAATTTCAGGACTATGAATCTCAAATGCCCTTTAATGTGAGTTGCCAAACATATTTTCCTCTCCATATCTTTCTTTCTCTCTTTCTCCCTATGATTCCATTCTCATTCTCAGAGATACCTTGCTTCCCACAATAAAGATTAAACTGACACCATAAGAAAATAACTTATTAGACCCTCAGCACACCTGCCAATATCTACCTACTCCTCCTTCCCACCAGTTACCACAGATAAACTATCCATGGTCCTATTGTGCATAGCTCTCATCCTCTCACTGATGCCCACATCACAAACTCTCCCCTCTCTTGAACACCATAAATTATCTGCTGGAGAGCTGCTATTTTTAAAAGAAACTCTTGACCTCACTTCTCCTCCAGCTGCTGCCCTATTTCTTCACTACCCTTCACAGCAAAACTCCTCAAAAAAATTGCCTATATTCAGAGCATCTAATTTATATCCTCTTATCTCCCTTAAATCCACTTCAATCAGGGTTTCATCCCCACCACTCCACTAAAATGGCTTTTATCAAAATCACCATTGACCTCCACTTTACTAAAATCAATGGCTAATTCTCAGTCCTCATCTGATTTGACTTTCAACAACATTTAACCTAGAAAATCATTCTTCACTTCTTGATAAACTTTTGTAATTTCCAAGATGTGGCACTTCTGGGTTTTCTCCATCTTTGCTGGTGGTTCTTTCTTGGCCTTCTTTGCTGGTAGGTCATGTCCTCTATGAATCATTACTGTTGGAGTGTCCCAGATCTCAGCCCTTGATGCTCCCCCTTCTCCATTTATAGTTCTTCCCTTGGTCTTCTCTTTCAATCTCATAGCTTTAAATAGCACATATATGTCAACAACTATTAGTTTTATATCTCTTTCACAGACCAATCATCTTTCAAACTCCAGACGTGGAGGTCAAAGTACCACCCACAAGATCTTGCCCGCTCTCAATACTATCACCTCTATAGTCACACTTCTGAGCTCGGCCCCACCTTTGCCCTCAAACCCACCAAATCTGCTTCTCTTGCAGCCTTCCTCATCTCAGCTGATTTTACTCAGGCCAAAACACTTTGCAGTTATCCTTAGCTCTTCTTTCTCTCTTGCCCTACATCGAATCCATTAGGATATTTTGTTGGCCCAGCTTTAAAATATATCTAGACTCTAAATTCTCACCATCAGTTCTGCCACTTCTAGTCAGAGTTATTATCATTTCTCCACTGGATCATTCTGGAGGCCTCCTATCTGACCTTTCTCCTTTTATCTTCTCCTCCTATAATCTATTCTCTCCATAGTCTATATTACATCCTGTTAAAATATAAGTTAAAATATGGGATTCTTCTGCTCAAAACCCTGGAAAAGTTCCCACTTTGCACAGGGCTCAAAGTCCTTATATGGCCTATAAGGTCCTGCTCATCTGGCCTGTCTGGTCCCTATGACCTCACTGAGATGATTCCCACATCACTTACTCCACTCCAAGTTCAGGAGCCTCCATGCTGTTCTTCAAACTGCCAGACTGAGTCTTACCCTACAACCTGTCCACTAACTGTCCCTCTGCTGGAATGAAGTTGCTCAGACATACACATGGCTGTCTCAGAAATGTCTAGTTTGTGATTACACACCTTCATGACTCAGTCTACCCTGACCACCATATCTAAAATTGCAACATGCTACCCTCTTCCCACCACCTTGTTCCCCTACTTCTTCTTTTATCCATAATACTTATTCTTTCCTTAAACACTATATATTATATATAGCTTATATATAATTATAATATAGTTACATATAACATAATATAGGTCACACAGTTTGTCTATTTAGTATAATTATTTATGATCTCTCGAAGCTACTATGAAGGCACTTGTTGAAAGAAAGGCAGGTAGAAAAATTCAGAAGATATTGTAGTAGTCTAAAACACAGCTAATGAAGGTTTTTTTTTAGTCCTACCTTACAAATATTAATTGGAAGTATAAAGATAAATAATCCAGAATCCCTGCCCTTAAAGACCTTTCAGTGAACAGATAGGCAAGTGATTTCAACATGTTCAAAGATAACAAAGCAAAACCAGGCAATCCTGGGAAGAAGCAGAAGCAAAGGCTGGGAGGCATGAAATGGCATCACATGTTTAGAGAAGTGAAGGCACATTGATATAACCAGATGTCATGGTATATTTGATGAGCCAACTTGACCAGGCTACAGTCTCCAGTTATTCAATAAGTACTAATCTAGTGTTGCTGTGGTGTTTTGTAGATACAATTAAAGTTCATAATCAGCTGACTTTATGCAAAGGAGATTCTCCTCAATAATCTAGGTCAGTTGAAAGGCCTTAAAAGCAGAGCTGAAGCTTTTAAGAGCTGTGCCCAAGAGTTCCAGCCTGCCCTTGCAGATAGCATGCCCTATGAATTCAAACTTGCCTAGCCATCTCCAACAATGAAAGTCAATTCTTTGTAATTAATCTCTAGTACATGTTGGTTTTGCTTTTCTGATTGAACCCTGGTTGATGCACTATAGAATAAAGCTTAAGGAAGAAGAGGGCAAACAAATGAAGAGTGAAAAACAGCAGGGGCCAGATCACAAAAGGCATTTGTTTCAAACATGCCAAGAGGTTTGAACTGGACTCTGTAATCAGTGGAACAAGCACAGTTAACTGGTTAACTGGTTAACACAGTTAACTGGTCAGGGGTAGAGATGAATCATTCTGGATTTGGTACATACTGGGATAGGAGGAAAGAGGAGGAGAGAGATGCTGGAGTGGGGGAAACCAGGAAAGTTACACACGAGAGAGATAAAAGGAGAACCCTAAGATTGTTATGCAAGCCAAGAGATCGGTTTTCGGGGAACAAGTGGGTTCCCCTCGGTCTGGTACATCAAGAGAGTCTGGTAAGCACCTACTATATTATGATAAAAGGAGGTCACTGAGGGCCTCAAAAACAACCAGGATGGAGTGGAAGTGCTAGGAACCGGATTGTGTTGGTCGCTCTTGACAGAGCAGAGCAATCAAAAGTAAATTATTCTTTCAGAAGTTTGGCTTGGAAGAGAGGAGGGAAAAGTGGCAGAAGAGAGAAAAGGATACAGTGTCAAATGATCAAAATGTAGAAGCTTGGGCCTTTTCATAGACTGAGCGTAATCAGCCAGCAGCATGGAAGTGTAAAAGAGACGAAAACAAGAGGACACATTCTTCTGAGCAAGCTCCAAGACAGGAGAGGTGACCATGGCTAAAGGACATGGGTGAAGGCTTGGTCAAGGACAGTGGGAGGCCTCTCATCTTTTGAAAACTGGAGGAAAGAGAGGAAGGGTGGGCAAAGAGCAATATATTTGAAGAGAGAGGATAAGGAACCTCCAGTAATTCATGCCCAATGGCCCTGGTGTTTCTTGGTGGGTTAGGAAACCAGGTTACATGCTGAGAGGGAGAAGATGGTGTGACATGGCTAGAGATGGAGGTTTGGCTTCAGTAGCAGCTGCGTGGCCACCCGTCAGGACATTACAGAGAGGAATCAGGATCGGGTAAGAGTTGTTCTAAATGACTTATGAATTCTCTCGCAATTTGATGTTTCCATAAAGTCACTTTGCAGGAACATTGCCTTGGTCACTGATATTTCCTTGAAACCAAAACGATACCTAGCATGTAGCAGGCACTCAGTAAATATTTGTTGATAAATGAATGAATACTTAAATGAGCTTTTCCCCCAAATAAGCACATAAAACGTTTTTACTTCCTTTAAGGTAGAATCATTTTAACATTTGAAGATCACAGATGCTTTCCAGAAGGTTTAAAACAATGTAATGACTCCATTCTTCTATCCTGATCTCAAGAGGATGTGGGCAAGCCAATATAGATAACCAAGGTTTCAAAGTGGGTATTTTTCAGCTTGAATTTTTTTCCTGAGCCATCTTAGAGCAAATTATCAGGAAAATGGTCAAGTCTCTATTTTGTTTTATTATATAATGAGTTTTCCTGAACTAAGCAAGAGTTTATGCACTCCAATTTTCATTTAGATTCTACCACTGTGCACATAGTCTCCACCTTCTCTGATCCATCAAGCTCTCTCCCCTCTCATTTGTCTTGGTTATATTTACCACTGACTGAGGTGAAAAGAAGGGGAAATAAAACAAGACTCCTAACAAAAGCAAGCTTCACTGAAAGTATGGCATAATTATATAATATAACTACAATGCAGGCTGTGGTCAGGTTGCTGTTGAAATGGGTCCCCATTGAACTTCCCCATGCATCACCTGGGTGGAAGACTTTGGTTTTTCCATTAGTGATTCCAGAAGAGCGTGCCTCCATTTTTATTGATCTTCTGCCTGGTGGGAGTGAGGAATGCCTGACAACAGGCAGGTGACGACGTGATGCTGGGCGGCTTGCCACACTTCGCCGTTGATGGATTTGCAAACGCTTTTCAGCCCCATGAATAGATAAACTTAAACCTGGAATGAGAAATGGCAGCATTAGACTGGAAAAGTCACTTCAGAATGGCTAAAAGGCTGTTATACTCTGGTATGAAGTCCAGAGAGCAGAAGCAACCATGTTTCAAATTCTTAAGATACGTGTCACTCAAAAGTAGACATCCTTAGTTACCAAGACAAGACCTTTATGAACCAAGATCCAGTCAGTTAAATCTGAAAATTCTCATAAAACTTCTTTCCAAAATGCTGGGAAAATATGCAAATATTTGGCATGCTGTTGCCAAAGCAATAGGGCTTAGGAACTACTGTTGGGGTATCTGGAATTTCAATAAAAATCAGGAACTTTCTCCACAAGATTCACAGATAGGCCAGAGTTGGCTGAACTTACATTTACACTTTGATAATCTTAGAATTATATGCACCTTGAGAACTATTTTATTTGGAATATTTCAAACATACGAAAAGCAAAACGAATAGTATAATGAACTCCGTGTACTCGTCAACCAACGTCAACAAATATCAACACTTTTCCAATCTTCTTTTCATCGATCCCACTCCCTTTGTTGTTGGTTTGCTTTTTAGATGCTGGAGTATTTAAAGCAAATTCCAGACATCATGTCAGTCTTCTCAAAAGCAGTAGTGATTACAGTGGCTTACATAGATTACATCATTAATATGGACTCCACTACTAATTCATATCAACTGTGTAAAGAAATCCTGAGTTAAATGTGTATTTTTTTAAAAAAACACTCATTGATCACCATTGGAGTTTCCTAAGATACCAATTCATTATTCAGAGAATTAATAAAGGGAATAAAGCAAGCATTTATCCTGTCTTTCTTTTACTAACCATTTTAAATTAGTTGATCAGGGAAAGTTCTTCACTATACAGAAGAATTCTTGCTAAGAAATATCAATAAAGAGAATTTAAAAATCATTTTAGAGTTATAATAAGAAGTCTACTAAAAACCCAGAAACATGGAAAATAACAAGCCTGCTAAGAGGTAAACTGCAAAATCAGCAGTCATAAGTCATATTAAAGGTAGGGAGGATCACCTTAAATTTTCCTGGGGGGAAAAAGGATATGACCTGGCCAATTTGTGAATTCTAGCGAATCTTAAGGAAGGATGACTCAAATCAGAACAGGGCTTGGTCAGCCAGGAAAACAAACAATGTAACACACATAGGCAGTGCTCATCTAAGACACAGGCTCAAAGTTCAAGAATTCCAATTGCATAGAAGACAGTCCTGACATACATGATTTTACTCTCCTTTATCCATTTAACTACCCTCATTCCAACAGTGCTCACCAGATAATCTACGGATTAGGATTTGGCTTCCAGTATAGGAAGAGAGTTTTCACATTAGTGTTCCTGTCTACCTGGTAGCCAGGTAGCTAACAGATGGACATCCTGAGCGTTCTCACTTTTACCTCCACATGAATTGCTTGTTATGAGTTTCTAAGCCTACAATGCTGTGAGCCTGGGCCTTGGTCTCAGAAGATTCACCCAGGTTAGAACTGTCATGCTGGGTGGCCCCTTGGGAGATAGGCTGGCAGGCTGCTCCCAGGCAATGCATGCCCTGCTCTAATGCTCAGGTGCCTGGGCAAGTGTGAGCCTTCTACTCCCAGAGGTCCCTCTCTGTAAGTAGGACAGACACCACTCCACCATGCTCTGTGCCACTGGTGCATGTTCCCCATTTCCACAGAGGTACAAACTGATCATATGTAGACCCATCAAAACTCCAGAAGAATGCAAACAGATTTGTGGGTGACAGATGAAAGAAAACGGAGAGACATTTTAAGTCAATATCAGATGATACATGCACTCTCAGTCTGCAAATATGAAATAGATGGCTCTCCTGAAAACATTTCTTCTTTTCCTTTCTGCAGAGGATTATTGGGCTGAAGAGAATAGGATTCTGACTCAGCTCAGCACTTCTAGCTTTTATATAACTTTTCTTAAGGAAGCACAAAATGACGTAAATGAGAATTGAAATTATATCATGGAAATAAATGAGATAGGTACTTGAAATTGGGTTTTAAAAATATAATAATGTAAATCATAGCAAAATGTTAAAAATAACAAAAATCAAGAATATTTCCAGGAGAATATAGATATGAGGAAACTGGATATGTTACATGGAAATTTGGAAGGAATCTTTAATGCCTGAGACAAAATTCATGTTCTTTCTCTGGGAACTAAGAGTCCTCAAAGTACAGATATCAAGGCCTAGCCTAAGAGAGCTCTCCTCACACAAGGGCTAAGTCAATGAGAGAAAGAGAGATTTGTAAATAACTAGTTTGCAAGATAGAAAATATACTCCAGACATTTGAAAATGTTAGCATTTATAGAACATTCTGAAGTCACATCTTTGGAAATGAATTGTCAGCCAATAAACTGCATCATCCAATTTGTTCTTAGTCTAGAAAAAATTGTTGACACTGATTATCTATTAAAGTCAGGCACTATACTAGATATTGATCATTATCCCATTAATGCCTCATCACAACCATAAAAGAGAATTGGTATCTACATTTTACAAATGGGAAATCTGAGGCTTAAGAAGTTACTTGACCAAAGTCACACAACAAAGTGATTAACTGATATTTTAACCTTGCCTTTCTCCACTATGCCATGCAGTCTAATGGATTCAATACCAATATAAACACTAATTGTTTTAAGCCTGTAGTGGTTCTGAATTGTAACTTAACAGAAATTTATCCTTGCAGGGAGGAGGAGGATAGATTGGAAGGTACAGAATGTTAAGAGTCCTTTGACCTAAGCTCTTAAAGAACCGTCTGTTTCTTCTCTCTCCCATGTTTGGCTCATGGCATCATCCAGGCTGAAACGTCCTCCTGATTCTTGATCATCTGTTGAAGATCTTAGTCAGTAAGAACTAGCTAGAGCTGTACCTTCTCCTTGACACACTTCAGTTCCTCTGACCCACTCCAGTCAACACTTCAGTCTCTAATCTTGCAATTAGCCCTTATCACGCAATGCCCTTGAACTCTCATTCACCTGCCAGCATATGGATGGTCCATTTCTCAAACGTTCAAGAGTCTCTAATGGCAAAGGTCATACTGCACACTTTTCTGATTCCTTCCTCATCTCTGAACAAAGTAGTGTCCATAGGGCAGGTGTGGGGTGACGGTCCCCCTTCCATCCCTTTTCCCTGTGCGCTTAGCACACTACATGGTGCAGACACCTTGGGCATAAACAGGGCACAGTGCCAAAGGCCAGCCAGGGAAATGGCACTGAGCATGCTTACCTGTGCAGAAAACTTTTCATTTAGTGCTTCCTGTTTTATTGTATCTTCACAGTCTTTCCTAGGCTCCTTGAGGCCTGAAACTTAGCTGCCTCCCTCAGCCTCGTCAGAGAGTTTCCTCTCTAACTCAGCTGAGAAGATGGGGCCCAGGTGATATAAAGTTTCTAATCCTCCTCCTTTCCACCCTCAAATCACAGTTACAAAAATACCTTTTCCTCTTGAGACACACCACCTACCTTACTTGATAAAATACCTAAAGTCATAACCTTGGGAAACACACACCTTGGGGAATAAGGTGAGGTTAGTACAAAGTAGTGGTTAAAATGTGGAAGCTGTAGTCAGAATTCTGGGCTCACATAATCCTTACTACAGAGTTCTTGGCCACACCATTTACTGCCTATGTTACTTAATGCATTTATTTACTTTTTTGCCTTGGTTTTTTCACCTGTAAAATGGGGTAACAATAATTCATACCTCAGAGGGTTTTGTGGGAATTGAGTTTATACCTATAGAGTGCTTATGCCAGTGTCCAGCATAATGGGTGCTCAGTGCAAGTTAGTTGCCATCATTAGCTTCTATCATATCAATGATTCTCCTTAGTCTTTGTTTTTACCCATTAGGCTCTAGGCTCTAGCATTTACACCATTGCCTCTGTTCATCTGTTTTTAAACTCTTGCTTTGACTTCCGTTTTCATGACACTTAAGCTTCTTGCTACCTCCCCTTACCTTTTTAAATTCTTTTTGTTCCTGTTCCCAAAGGTGGGTATATTAGTTTTCAAAGCCTGAGGTAACAAAATTACCACAACCAGGATGGGTTCAAACAAGATTTCATCATCTCACAGTTCTGGAGGTGAGGTGTCCCACACCACGGTGTCAGCAGGGCTCTGTGCACTGCTGTATGTTCCACAGAAGTGCAAGACTCAGAAAAGCAAAGACAGAAGCTCTGGGGGAGAATCCACTCCTTGCCGTCTTCAGCTTCTCATGGGCGCCAGCTTTCCTTGGGGTTCCTTGCCTTATGACAACATCACTCCAGTCTCTGTCGCTGTCATTATATCACCTTCTTGGTGTTTATATCTAATCTTCCTCTGCCTCTCTCTTATAAGGACACTGGTTATGACATTTAGGGACCACCTGGATAACTGAGGATAATCTCCCTATCTCAGAATCCTTAACAAAATCACATATGCAAAGACTCTTTTTCCAGTAAGGTAACACTGGCAGGTTCTGGGAATTCGAATGTGGACAGATATTTGGCAGCCATTATCAGCCCACCACAGTGGGCATTTTCCAAAGTTTTGATTTTGGCCTTTTCTTCTCTCCATCCTGTCCATCGTTGGGGATCTTATGCACTCCATATCTCCATCTGTAATCTCTATGTGATCAGCTCCCCAAGTCACGCCTCCCACTTTACTCTGTCTCCTAAACATCAAGCCTACGTTTCCTGCTTGGTCTAAGTTTTCTCTCAAGATACTTGATGAGTCCATGGAATCACAATAAATGACTCATATTTTAATAAATACAAATCAAAGCTCAGATTTTAAGGCTCTCGAATATTTTCTTTACTCCTCAAAAATCCTACCTAAAAAGTGAGAATTTTTCTGAATAACATAAAATTCTTAGGTGTTCTTTCTCTCTGGCCCACTTCCAAGGTGCACTATTTCTGGCTTCACTGCACAGTTAGCAGTGTGCCTGTGTAAAAATGATTTGCTTTCATCCAAATGTCATTTCTGTGATTCAGAAGGACTCTATGCCACAGGAACATTTGTCGTTCTGTCAATGTTTTACAACTCACAGCAATGCTGTCTATGTGTTGCATTACTCTTCTTGTCATTTCTTAGGTAAATTACTTTTCAAAACACTGAAAAACTATGTTTTGAATGTCACCACCACACACAAAACATAAGACTCATCTATTCTTAGTTAAGGGGGAAAAAACCTTGTAGAAGGGAGTATTTATTTCTAGTTTCCTCTTTAACTACAAAGTGAAGGGTAAATCAGTGCTTCGCCTTCTTAGAACACTGACCAGAAGAAAGATGGGAACTCTCTTGGTTACTCTCAGGTCTGAATTTACTTTCCCAAACTTTCTGGAGCTTTTCTAATATCCTCTCTTATTTGACTCAAAGGACACTTTACAAAATGTTTACAATATAGACTGATACCCTCCCGCACCTGAGGGAGGAAGAAGCTCAAACACATAGGAATACATGCAGAAAAGGAAGCACCTCATCAGACATCAGCGTAGGCATGTTCCTATGCGGGCGGGGGGGCGGAATTTGTGCTATCTTAGTTAAGTGAGCTCAGGTGGACCCAGAGAAAACAGGTTTGGAGGGGCTTTGAGCATCAGAACTGTTGGGTAACTGGGGGTAGGTGCATTCCTGAGAGTGGCATGAGCTCTCACCCACGTAGGACCCCCCACCCTGGAGACCTAAAGATAAGGTGTCACTTAGTCTCGGTAGGGCTGATGAGAGGATTTGCTACTGCCCAAGCCATCCTCCACCACACCAGGTCCTTGGCCCTGGCATGCTTACTTTTATTTCTCTTCTCACTTTGTTTCAGGCTATTTGACAGATTAGCATCAGCGTGTCACAAAAATCTGGCAGTACCAACACATCAAAGCCAGAAAGAACTTTCTGCCAAGATGTTGTCATTTGGAATTTTGTTACAATTATGTCTAAAGCCACATTAACTGAGCGTTTAAGTGCTTTGAAAAGAAACCAAAATGCTAAACCAGAATTTATAGATCAGAAAGGATAAGAGCCTGTAAGAATGTTTAACCAGTATTACTTAAATTCAAATAAAGTGCTGCAGTTAGATTATTGGTGCTTTCTCTGCTTCAAATCCTCCTCTAGACTCTTTACAGACTTTTTATAACTTAATTCTTTCCTGCTGCTGAGGCTGAGTGAGAGTCTCCCTTTTTTTCCCCCTGCTACCAAATTCCATTAGAAGGAATTCATTTCAGGAAACCGCAGTGGCAGAGTAGATTATGGCCCCTGATTCATATTTCATCCATTCTCTCTGCTGCGTGACTTGTTTGTATTTCCCAATAGAGAGAGAAAGTGTATTCCCTGCTCCACTGGTTTTGGATTTGGCCATTATGACTTGCTTTTGCCAAAGGGATGTTAGCAAACAGATAAAAACAGAAATGTGCTTGTGTGGTTTAGGCTTGTTTCTCTTTTGCTTCTGCTATTATCATAAAAAGCACGTGTCCCAACTGGCCATGGGTTCCAGAAGGAGACACAAGAACAAACTCAAACCTGATCTGCAACCTGGACCAAGCCTCACTCACACCAGTCAATATCAGGCAAACAACAGCTGCTTGAAAAGCCCTTGAACAAAAAGACAATCATTTCCGGGTGTGAACCACTGAGACTTGGGGTTGTTGGGTCACAGCAAAGACTTGATGAACACAGCCCCAATAACAGTCTCCATAAGGTGAAAATGAAACAGTGCTGGTGCTTATAGTTTAATCCTAAGTAGTGAGTTCCTTTAAAAAAATAAAATCCTCCTTCTTGTCTGAAATGCTCTCTTTCATAGCTCTAATCTAATACGTTCTTCTAAGATCAGCTCATCCACCACCGTTCTGGAGAAATCCCATTATTACCAACTCCCAACTTTACCAAGCAGGCCCAGAACCCTCAGCTCACATGTCCCTCCCCTGTACTCTGTTAGCACCTGGTATATACCTACACCAAGACCTACGCACATGTGTTGTAACCATCTGCATATCTGTCCCCTGAATGCAGGGCCAGGACTGTTGTCTTATTTCATGCCTATCACAATGCCTAGCTCACAGTAGACACTAATGTAAACAGTTCTAGAAAGAAATGGAGGGAGGTGCGGGTGGTGGGGAGTGGGCAGGACAGTTACGAAAGTACGGTCGGCCCTCCTTATCTGCAGGTCTCATGTCTGTGAACTAAACTAACCTTGGATAGAAAATATTCAGAAAAAAAACTACAATTAAAACAATAATAATAAAGGAAAAGAAAATTTAAAATATAGCATAACAACTATTTACATAGCATTTACATTGTATTGGGTATTATAAGTAATCTAGGCTGCACTCGGTAGCTCACACCTGTAATCTCAGTACTTTGGAAGGCCAAGGTGAGTGGATCATGAGGTCAAGAGATCGAGACCATTCTGGCCAACATGGTGAAACCCCGTCTCTACTAAAATTACAAAAAAATTAGCTGGGTGTGGTGACACACGCCCGTAGTCCCAGCTACTTGGGAGGCTGAGGCAGGAGGATCACTTGAACCAGGAGGTGGAGGTTGCAGTGAGCCAAGATCATGCCACTGCACTCCAGCCTTGTGACAAACAGAGACTCTAAGAAAGGGTGGGGAGGGGAGAGGAGAGAAGAAAGAAAGAGAGAGAGAGAGAGGAAGGAAGGAAGGAAGGAAGGAAGGAAGGAAGGAAGGAAGGAAGGAAGGAAGGAAGGAAATCTAGAGATTATTTAAAGTATATGGAAGCGATGCACATAGGTATACTTTGCCATTTCATAGAAGGAACTTGAGCATTTTGGTATCTGGGGCAGGGAGGGAGGTGGTTATCCAGAAACTAATCTGGTCTAGGGATACCTAGGGAAGACTATAGGTAACTAAACTCAAATATTCTCAAACGCCAGACTTTAATTGCCTTGATTTTGTTTGGAGAATGTTCAGTCCCTGGGATGTTAGCTGAGACCTTGAAAGAGTGAGTAAGTAAGGGGAAGTAGTCAATGAAGACAATCTTAAATAGCTTAGCCTTCCTACTCTCCTTTCCTCACCCCTACAAGCTCATCTACAGTGAAAATAACCTGAGATTTTTTTAATTCACAAAGACTGATTTAAAATTCTTTAAATGTTGTAGTATATAGCCAAAGGAGATGAAACTAGTATGTCTAAGACATATCAGTACTCCTATAGTCACTGTAACTTTAGACACAATAGCCAAAATACAGCCATGATATGGAGTCTAAGAATCTATCATTGGAAAAATTGATAAAGAAAATGTGGTGGATATTTCCAAAGACATACTATTCACCCTTAAAAATAAAAAAAAAAAAAGGAAATCCTGTTATTTGCGACAATATGAATGAACCTGGAAGCCATTATGCTAAGTAAAATAAGCCAGGTAGAGGAAGACAAACACCACATAATCTCAGTTATTTGCAGAATTTTGAACTCATAGCAGCAGAGAGAGTAGAATGGTGGTTACCAGGAGCTGGAGGGTGGAGCTCAGTTGTGGAGATGTTGGTCAAAGGATACAAAATTTCATTTAGACAGCAGAAATAAGTTCTGGGGATCTATTATACAAAATAGTGGTCATACTTAATAACAAAGTATTATATTCTTAAGAATCACTAAGAGTAATTTTAAGTGTTCTCACCACAAGAACTGATAAGTATGTGATATAACATATGTATTAATTGGCTTGATTTAGCCATTCTACAATGTATACACGATGATAGACAATTTGTATTTGTTAACTGAAAATAAGTACATAAATAAAATATTAAAATAAATAAATAATGTAGATGTCCTTGAGGAATTAATTGCAAATTAAAACAACAAGAAAATATCACTGCACACCTATTAGAATAGTAAAAATCAAAAACAATGACAACATCAAATGCTGACAAGAATACTGTGCAACAGGAACCTTCATTCACTGCTGGTGGGATACAAAATGGTATGGCCACTTTGGAAGACAGTTTGGCAGTTTCT
Source organism: Cheracebus regulus (assembly GCA_963574635.1). Classification (NCBI taxonomy): domain Eukaryota; kingdom Metazoa; phylum Chordata; class Mammalia; order Primates; family Pitheciidae; genus Cheracebus; species Cheracebus regulus. The sequence continues at coordinate 25,008 of CAUYQU010031585.1, forward strand.
TACAAAACTAAACATACTCTCGCCATACAATCCAGCCATCATGTTCCTTGGTATTTACCCAAGTGAGATGAAAAATTATGTTCTCACAGAAATCTGCACACGAATGTTTATAGCAGCTTTATTCATAATTGCCAAAACTTAGAAACAACCTAGATGTCCTTCAGTAGGTAAATGGACAAATAAACTGTGGTATATTCAGACAATGAGATATTATTAAGCATTAAAACAGAAACAACTATCAAGCCATGAAAAGACATGTGGGAACTTTAAGAGTCCCTTTACTTACCTTAAATGTTCAAGAACCATTACTAAGTGAAAGAAGCCAAACTGAAAAGGCTACATATTACATAATTCCAACCATATGGCATTCTAGAAAAGGGAAAACTACAAAGACAGTAAAAAGATCAGTGGTTGCCACAAGGAAAGAAGGAAGGAGGGAGAAATGGGCAGAGCACAGGGCATTTTTAGGGTAATAAAACTACTCTGATTAATGCTATAATTGTACATACACATTTTTATAAATGTGTCAAAATTCACATAATATACAACACCAAGAGTGAATGCTAATACACACTACGAACTCTGGTTGATGATATGCTGACGTAGGTCCATCAAATGTAATAATTGTACCACTCTGGTGTGGAAAGGTGATAAAGGAGGAGGCTATGCATGTGTAGGGGCAAGAGATCCATAAGAACTTTATGTACTTTGCAGTCAGTTTTGTTGTGAACCTAAAACTGCTCTAAAAAAAATTTTTTTTAAAAGATGCTATTCACTGCTGGTTAAAAAAAAAAAAAAAAAAATGGGGGCTCTTAGACATGGCTACCTCACCATTTGAAATCAGATCATTTGAAAAAACTAAAACTTTCATACCCAAATAAGAAGGTTTCTCTCTCAGGTATTTAATATACTTCAAATTGCAACTAAACGTTATTTCTTACTACTTAAAAATAGGATCAACTCCTTGGACCCAATAATGCCACTTCTAGGAAGTCATCTCAAGAAAACGATAAGACATACTAAGACTTATGTAAGAAAATGTTCCATTCGAAATTTTTTATAACATAGGGAAGCAATAGAGAGATGGACTTCAGTGTTGAATGGATATTGGTGCATATTCTGCATCTATCTTTTAGTAGCTGTGGAACTTTTGATGAGTTATAATTGAGTTAATACATGAGTTTCAATTTCTTCTTTTACAAAATGGGAGTTTAAATTCATACTTCAAAGATTTATAAAAGGGCTAAAAATGTATATGTATTCACATAGCATGGTGCCTGACATACTCAATAAATAGTACTTAGTATAATAATTATAATGAATAATACTGACATTATAACTATAATAAGTATTATGATTATAGTAATATCAGAAACTAGAAAAATAACTGTTAATAGGGCAATAGTTAAATACGTTTTGGTCCACTGATAGGTTAGAATGCTATATAGCAAACATGCTGGTGAAAATTGATTTTACTATATGAAAAAGTATTTATTCTTTAAATTCATTAATTCTTCCATTTATTTATTTAGTCAATCCTTATTGATTATCTTTGTCATTTGAACATGGATTTATGAGGATATAGAACATTAAGTGTTAAGGCTGAAAGAAATGAATTTCAAGGTGTTCATTTCCCCCAGTCTGGGCCTCATTTCCTCATTTGTAAACTGAAAGGCTGGAGATAATCCTTGTCATCATGATGTTTTGTTGCCCTCCACCTGCCCCAAATCCATTCTCCACCTGTTCTGTGTCCTGGGAAGGTGACTCCTTCAACATCCAGGCCCCCACACAGACTTCCAGTTGGCCTCAGCCGATGGAAGCACAAGAAGGAGCTGAAGCTTAGGAGGAAAAAGAGGCCGAGTTACTTCTTCCCTGCTCCCTTCCTCTGTCAGCACTCGCCATTTGGAAAGTCCTCTGCAAGGTCTGCTCCTGTTGGGTAGCCCCTTTCCTGTGGCTCCTGCTCTTGCATGGCTCCAATATTGCCCTTGCCTCTTGAGGCATGTTTTATAGAGGCTCCTCAAACTTGCTAGATCCTAAGTGCTTCACCATCTCTTGTTAATTTCCATAACCCAGCCCCTCCATTGTAACTTAAAAGCTTCTTTATTTAAATCTGTTTGTTTGTTGGAATTCTGTTTCCTAACTGAACCTTGACTGTGAGAGTCTAGGAAGCCCACCACTTTCCATTTTAACACTTAATGGTTCTACATCCTATAAATCAGCAAGAACATGCTGAAAACTTCCTTGGAAGGTTGTCAAATACATCACATTTACTACCATTTACCTTTATTTCACAAGATTTTCTCATTTTGTGTCAATTTGGATCATCTTTTTTCCCTCCCTGCTCTGAATGCCAATCTAAATCCTGAAATTCTCACTTTGTCTCACCCTGTGATACTTAATTTATCCTAAATCTTTCTACTCTCACTAAGGGAAATACTTAAAGAGCAGATACCGATTTCCTGTCACCTCACAAAAGTGCAAGGGTTTTCCCTATGTTCTGTGGACTTAGGCACAAAGTAGCCCACCCTTGACCTCTCACAGTTATATCATCACAACAGGGAATTCTCACAGGTGATATTTAAGGATGTGAACTAGATAGAAGTACGCAATTATAAGTTTATGATGGAAACCATCATTCTCAGCAAACAGACACAAGAACAGAAAACCAAACACCACATGTTCTCACTCATAAGTGGGTGCTGAACAATGAGAACACAGGGACACAGGGAGGAGAGCATCATACACAGGGGCCTATCGGGGGCTGGGGGCTAGAAGGGGGATAGCAGAGGGTTGCAGGATTGGGGAGGGATAGCATTAGGAGAAATATCTAATGTAGATGACAGGGTGATGGATGCAGCAAACCACCATGGCACGTGTATACC